>OOFJ01114156.1:0-15159 GCA_900323375.1 Benthosema glaciale
GGGGGGGGGTGTAGAACAAGGGACATGTAACAATTCAAGGCCAATATGTTGGAACAGGATTATAGGCTGATTCAGGGTACATGTGTTTTCGTCTGGATTTCTCGCTATTCGTTTCTTTTCATGACAGTGAAGTATTACCCCTTTCAATATTTCAAGACTGCATAGCAAATGGTCAAGAAGAGAATGTAAGCAGATTTGACTGAATTGGATTTGGTTATAAGCCAGGTGGAGCCGTGGGGCTTTTCTTTTTAAGACCCTGCTTACATAAAGTAAAAATACTGCTCGCTCGTTGCACGCGTGAGTCCTCAATACATGCGGGACTTATTGGACAGGACTTCCTATTGGAAGGCTGGATCTATGAGGGGTTGTTGTAACATTGTACCATGTTCACTGTCTAGGTGTAAAGCGAAATATACAGTATAATCACAAATATATTTTCTTAATGAAACATGTAAAGTTTTGTTTGTTTGTTTGTTTGTTTGTTGATTGTTTCTCACTACAGATGAATGTCTTATGTTGTGACTTGGGGGCTGGGAAGCAAATTACATAACATTTGTAGTATTTCATTATACCAATAATTTGTTATACAAGCGTACAGATGCAGAAGGAGGAGAGGATACTGGAGCAGCACGGACATTTAAGCTTTTTATTAGGTGCTAATATACAAGAAAACAACTAAGGTTTCAACCTTGCTGTCTTTATCAGAGTCATCGTACAGATTTTGTATTATTGTAAAGCTATGACACTATCTCGATAGTATCGCATACTGAATGTATATCTCAATTGATTTATGCACTGTCTGGCATCACAACACAAAAACTAAAGAAAATAAAATAATAAATGTTCAACGCTTGGTGTTTTGTGCCTTTTGAAATGTTTTTTATAGCCATAGCCATTATGACATGATTGTTGACCATAATACTGACCAATAGCTAGTGTTAGATTTCTGTTTTCTAATCACACCCAGACCATCTAGTTTTCAACATGCAGTATTCTTTAAAGGTCTGTCATAAAGGTCATAAAGCAAGACATTGAGTTATGCTCCAATGTTTTGCCTGATTTCTTGGACCAATAACATTTAAATAAGTGATGGGGTTGCACTCAGAGTAACAAGATTGTGTTAACTTCTTTTATTTCTTCTCCACTGTACAGTATGTCTTTACAATAAGAGACAAACGTTTTGGCTCTCCAGCCTTTGTCAAACAGGCGAAATACTGACCATCATATTGACCATTATACTGACATGATACTGACCATCATATCAACCATGATATTGATATGATACGACCATGATGCAGCCGCCTGTGAGTGGTCTTTGAGAGTGGTTTTGAAGGAGTCTGGCATTCACATTTCTTAACAGCTGTTGGTAGGGCGCTCCCGGCCGCGCTCCACATTTTAGTGGCAGAGGAGCGAAATAAGTTTAAACCCATGTCTGAGCCGAATCTGGGTTGAACGTGATTTGTGGAAATCCCTCTGGTGGTGTGATTGTGGACTTCGTTGACATTAAGGGAGTATTTTAAAAGGTACATGTCTATCTTAGTTTTGTAGCGAATCTTGTAGACTAGGCTATTCTCAAGCAAGTCCAACCTATCAAAATGAGCAGGGGTGAAGTGGGTTCTGGGAGTAAGACCAAGTAGTAGCCTAGCCCTAGCTGACCAGTTTGTTTTGGCATGTCTGGAGCCTTATTTTTTTTATTTGGTTGACCTTTACATTGGTAGCCATTTTATCACAGTAAAGATTGCGGCCTCCAGGATGGAACCTAGGTATAGGTTATTTGTTATTTTCTTATGATAATACTGTAACCCACTTAACTGAGAAGCCATCTGCCTTGCTGAGATTATTATTTGAATGAAAGTTTGTTCAGTAAACCAGGTGAAGATTCTACTGAATTCAGATCTGAGGGCCTTTTCAATTTGACCCTGTCCGAGTGGAGGAGGGCTGAGTCATCTCTGAACAGGAACAAATTGTAGTCACAGGCTGATGACTGACATGCTACTGATCATGATAGGCTACTAACATGCTACTGTCTGCATGCTGACCATGATAGGCTACTTAAATAACGTGCTCAAGTGAACCCCCTCAAGGACCACTGGTTGAAAACCACTGGTTTTATAGTCCACAAAGCTGAGCTAAGCCTCTGTGACGCGTTTGCTAGCTTTTTGTCACTGAAACTATGATGAACTATGAAGTTCAACACACCACCTGTCAACGCTAATCTCCTGCCTGGCTCAGTCATAGCTTATCAGGGGGGACCGTGCACACTGCACACGCACGCGCGCGCGCGCACACACACACACACACACACACACACACACACACACACACACACACACACACACACACACACACACACACACTTTTACACATTTTAAACATTTTACTGGACTTTTACTCGTAACAGAGTATTTCTTAATTTTTGCAGTATTGATACTTCTACTCATGTAAAAAGTGTGAGTACTTTGGTGTGCTTTTTAATTGCAGCTCCATGTGAGTGGTGGGAGGCCGAATGGGATCTGTAGCAGATCTCCTGGGGATATTCTCATAATGACGCACACTGTCACACACACACCGTCATATCTGCCTGCTGCAGCATGGAGGATTATGACACGTCATGAGATGATACAACAGACCAAACGCATGTACTGTAGCCTATGTGTGCACTGTAAACAACTTATGAACAGGACAGCACATACTTGCTCACTGTGCGAATTAAATTGTCTATAGGCTTATATGGGCAGAGCGTACCAGTGGTGGAAAAACTGATGTGTTTTACTTAAATAAAAGTATAGTGTAGGATGTAGAAGTAAGTGAGGGGCGCTCTTATCATCTTACAAGAAAGATCAATTACAACATGTTTGTTTAAGCAACAGGTGATAATGTTTGTTTTAGGCCTCACACACACAGTCACACACAGTGGAGCCGACTAGTTGCTGCTCTGCAACGATCCGCTAAAAGAAAGGCCAGCCCTCCTCCCCCCCCAACCCTCGCTGTGTTGTTGTGGTGATGGAAAAAAAGAGAAGAAAAACATGCGTGGCCGTGGGTTTCTAGAGGGATAGTGAGTATATCGGTAGAAGGATGTTGAGGTTGGAACTGACGCAGGTAGAGGGCCTAGAGGTAGACCAAAGAGAAGATTTATAGATGAAAGAGGACATGAAGTTAGTTGATTGAGTGTGAGAGAAGAAGAGGAGGCAGAGAACAGGGTGAGATGGAGGCAGATGATTCGCTGTGGCGACCCCTGAAGGGAAAAGCCGAAGGAAAAGAAGATGCGACATGTGGTTCAGGAGGTAGAGCAGGTCGTCCAATGATCTGTAGGTTGGCAGCTCAAATCCCGGCTCCTCCTGTCTAGACATGTCGAAGTGTCCTTGGGCAAGACACTGAACCCCAAATTGCTCCCGATGTGCTGGTTGGTACCTTGCATGTAAAGCGACTTGGATAAAGGCGCTATATAAATGCACCAATTACCATTTTAACATAGGAAAAAAGAAAAGGCCCGAAATCTTGTGTGAAAATTGTGGGAAATATTTGAACTTGTTTGAACATTCCTAATATATGGATGCAAGGTATAAAGAGTGTTAAGGCCATGAGGTTCATAAAGGGCCATGTGTTGTGCAGTGCAGTGCGTATACCTAACCGAGGAAAGGGGAGAAGAAAAACATGTGAAAGATCTGACCTGAAAATGATTCACAAAAAAGGTAAATATCAGCAGACCGAATTGAGGCGGGAAAGCAGTTAAGTGTCTGCCAGTAATCTAATTAACCTCCTGATTATAGGTTAATGTGTGGTCACTGGTCACTGACTGCTCTGACCTCAGAGGCAGATTAGCCGGCTGTGAGAGTAGATGTCAGTGAATGTAGTGTACACAACATGGGGTTGTGTCCTCAGCACAGTGATATAGAGCAGGGCTGGACTTTGGGTGCCATGTCTTTGACGATGGAGAGGGCCACTAACTATTATAGTTCCTCACTCCAGAGGGCAACATTGCATCTATTGTTGCAAAAATAGCAGAACTACAAACTCAAAACGCATCGCAGTGCTTTGATACTGATACTGATCTGGTCAATATCATTGTTAGTATTATGGTCGGTATCATGGTCAGTATCAGTAGGCCTATGATCAATGATGACAGTATCATGTCAGTATCATGGTCAGTAATACACTAATACTATCATATAGCAAATATTTCGCTGGATAGCAGAAACGTTTTTCCCTTATTGCAAAGACATAGAGAAGAAATAAAATAAGTCACTCTTGTTACTCTGAGCGTGAGCCATCATCACTTATTTAAATGTTATTGGTCCAAGAGGATATCTTACGGTGTCGTCCACAGTTAAGAGTTTTTGTATTGAGTTGTGCTTGAAATGTTCTGCAATATAATCAATGAATGAATGAATGAATCAATGAATGAATGAATGAATGAATGAATGAATGAATGAATGAATGAATGAATGAATGAATCAATCAATCAATCAATCAATCAATCAATCAATCAATCAATCAGGCAATTAATTTATTAGGCAATACATTGTATCATGGCGTAACTTAACCCAATGTCTTGCTTTCTGCATAGCATTAAAATATGGAGAGATGTTAACGACAGATATTTAGAGAATATAGGCCTACTGCATGTTTTTTTTTCTACCCTAAAACAGAAATCCAACACTATAGCTATTATTAAATAGATCAGTAATATCAAACAAGAGTGTTCTTTGATGTCATAGCCAAAGTATGTCTTTGGTGACCAGATGATTTGATTAATGAATGTTAGAATACTCCTGTTACTGTAGTGTAAGTCCACTTTGACGAGAGAGGCACGCATACCGTATATCACATTCTCTTCAAGAAGAAATAAATCCAAAACCAGACCACCTTAGAGGTCTATCTAAAAGTTCTAAATCGTGGATCTACAATGCCCTCTAGTGGGGTAGCCAGGCTCCGCAGCTGAAGGCAACAACAGCTTACTGACCACACAGGATGGAACCATACAACCTTGAAAATGTTTTTTGTCGGACTGTAGATGGAGTTACACCGCTACAAATCAACAAGCCGGGTAAAATGTAACTCTTGCATGCAAGTCATTAAGACAACATGAACAACTTTAAAAAGCTGTAAGCATTGAATCCTTAGATCTAAGACACAGCCGTTTTATATGATAGTATGAACAACTGCTCTCTGTTGTGACCAACCGTTGACTCACTGTAACAGAACAGTTGTACAACAAAACAGAAATGGCTCGATCTGAACTTGAGCCATGGATAGAGAAGCTGATCCTCAGATATGATGGCAGCGAGCAGGAGACAAACAGGCGACTGCTCAAAGGTAAACTAAAGTTAGATCGTGTTTAAAAAATGTTTTTTGTAATTTTTCTTTTTTTTTAGGTTTTCTGACCTTAATTGCACCTGAAACAAAACTGAACTTTTAACATTCAGCAGATTTTCTGTGGTCTCTTGCTCAAACAATTGATCTGGTTTTCCTGTGGACTGTACGTGAGGTAAAAGTCCACAAATCCCATATATGACATATATCCCATATATCTGCCTGTTTTCATTGCAGCGCGGAAGGCTTCAGCACACACAGAGAAAACCCCAAAACACAGAAGACCCACTGAGTGTTCAAAGTGTTCTGAGTGTTTGCCCTCCTCCCCTGTGGAAGACGATACTTGCTTCCAAGTCCAGCAGACTTAGGAACAGCTTTTTCCCCTCCACTGTCATCTAC
The DNA here is from genome assembly GCA_900323375.1 of Benthosema glaciale. Classification (NCBI taxonomy): domain Eukaryota; kingdom Metazoa; phylum Chordata; class Actinopteri; order Myctophiformes; family Myctophidae; genus Benthosema; species Benthosema glaciale. The sequence goes on from OOFJ01114156.1 coordinate 5,713, forward strand.
CTGAACTCTTCATTCACTCCTTTCCCCCCTCCAGTGACAGCCCCCCCTTCCCCCAATCCATCCACCATCCCCATTTTTCTGGACACATCCTAGTCTAGCACTATGTGGACTTGTGCAATATGGTTACTGGACAATATGGTTAGATTGTGACATGTTGTGAGCTTGTAGATCTGCTACCACCACCTCCCCAGAATATGGGTGCTGGGGTTCAAGTGTTAACAGCTTTTTAACCTTTTTTTTCCTCGTTTGAACCTATCACTTTCCAGCTCATGTGGTTGGAGTAGGACACATGTCTCAGTCTCAGGCCCAGACGGTGCAGGAGCAGGGGACAACCGAGTTGATCTTCCTGTCCGACGGAGTCGTAAAGGTACGTACGTACTACGTAGTCCCTGTGGGGGGAACAAGTAGTCGGAATCGTATCATGTCAGATGGTTTACTTCAATAAAAGTGTCAAATGTTCCACAAAGAAAAATCCCACAGACTGCTCTTGCAGTACTAGCAGCACCAATCTTCATCATGAAGATTCCAGAGGAAACCAAGCGTTAGTGTGTGGACATAGCGTGTGGATTAAATTATTGGAGTGAAAATAAAAAGTGCAATGTTTGCCTCTGAGATGTAGTGGAGTAGGCAGCAGTATAAAAAGTATTGAAAAGATGGAAATAGACTCGAGTAAAAAGTACCTCAAAATGTTATGAATTGCAACATGTCCGACACATGCCTTGCTGGTTAAGACTCACCTGTAGCTCCTGACATGCGTTGCCGGTTACGACTACAACCCCAGGACCTGAATGGAAACAAGACCACAAGGACTTTTTTCAGTGATCCCATTGGTCATGTGTTTGACTGTACCCTGTACTGATTTAATTTATGTCTGACTGTACCCTGTACTGATTTAATTTATGTCTGACTGTACCCTGTACTGATTTAATTTATGTCTGACTGTACCCTGTACTGATTTAATTTATGTCTGACTGTACCCTGTACTGATTTAATTTATGTCTGACTGTACCCTGTACCGATTACATTTCTGCCAATAAAGTATTCAACAAGTAATACATTTCTGCCAATAAAGTATTCAACAAGTAAGACACATGAAGGTGTGAAGCACAACGCAGTGTAGTTGAAGTCCCTCTGTAATTTTCCCTTTGTCGCCCTCTGGTGGCCAGTTGGTGTGTGCAGCGTGACAGACAGACAGACAGACAGACAGACATGTTCTGCCTGGCTTCCATAGTAAGGGCTCACTGCGTTCGCAATCAATCAATGGCTCATGCGTGGCCAGTTAAAACTCACTAATGGCTCCCGACATGCGTTGCTGGTTCAAACTCAGCTTCTAAATATTTAGATGTAACCTCTGAGGTTACTGGAGGTCAAATGCTTAAAGTCTGATTACCTTTGATGGGATTAAGGATGTTTATCTACACCCATTAGTGTCAAAATCAAATGCGGTACAATTAATAATGTTGTTTCTTTTGCATTATTTATATTATATCTAGCGGTATGTTGGTTTAGTCTATCTGCTATTGTGTTTCTAGTTTCACCCACATATTGTAGGTTTCACTTGTTACATGTAATTAGATAAACACAGTTTCTCTTTATTTTCGTGTTTGTTATTCTGCTTAATGTGGAATAGGTAGTAACTATGGTTAGTTTGGGACACTTGGACCCTTTCTTTCACCTCTAGAAATGTCACATGTCTCGGTCTCAGTCCCAGACAGTGCAGCAGCACCAGGGGACAACAGAGTTGCTTTTCCTGTCCGACGGACTCGTACAGGTACGTATGTACGTAAGTACTCGGATCATGTCAGATGGTGTACTTAAATGAAAGTGTCATTCTTATTCTTATTTATCATCATTGTTGTTATTGTGTTTATATTTTTCTTTTTTGTCTATTTCTTTGTCCTATTTGTTTGATTGTTGATATGGCTCTTTTGTATATTCTCACTTGTCTCATTTAAAAAAGCAATAAAAAAAAAAAAAGAAAGTGTCAAATGTTGAATGAAGAAATATGATTTTGTTGTCTCCTCATCAGAGGTAAATAAAATCATGTGAAAAGAACATAATTTATGAGTGCTGGCAGTTTCTCCTATTCATTGCATTATCGAGCCTTGCACATAGAAGGATTTTCTTAACCTGGAGTGTTTTGCGCGTTGTCTGCTTCGGCAGTACTTTTTTCTACATTGATTATATGACGGGTGGTGTGTGGACATAGCGTGTGGATTAAATTCATTGGAGTGGAAAGAGAAAAAGTGCAGCGTTTGCCTCTGAGATGTAGTGGTGTAGGCAGCACGCAGCAGTATTAAAAGTATTGAAAAGGTGGAAATAAATTCAAGTAATGTAAAAAGTACCTCACAAATTTACTTTCCGGTAGTACAGTTCCTGAAGTAAAACGTCTCTGTCGGCTGGAAAGAAACTTCACATGTCAGGATTCAAATTCGACGTGAAGCATTTTGGATTTTCACACTAAAAAGGCAAACACCCGCACACTGTCCTCAAATGCAGTGAAAAACTTTAATGAAGGGAAACAGCAATGTTTCGGCCTATTCAGCCATCATCAGGCTATCTTTATGAAACGGACAATGAGGGGGAGCATCTTTCATAGGCCGAAACGTTGCTGTTTCCCTTCATTCACGTTTTTCACTGCATTTGAGGACCGTGTGTGTGTGTGTGCGTGTGTGCGTGTTTTCCTTTTTATGACGTCGGGCATCTAACCCTCTCCTACGCACCTGTCGCTGTAGGTGTGCAAAAGCCTTGCTTTTTATGGCACCTATAGAGGTCTAAATGATGAACTGCTATTAAATGTCATGCTTTGATCTTATTGTTTATCCTTCAGATTATAAGGTTGTTTTTTTTTCTTTTCTGTTACCCACTATATACTGTCATGATTATTAATATGGAATAGTATGATACATAGGTTTTTTTCTTTGCACTTGTGTATATGAGCTTACATATGAGCTTACATGTGACTCATTTAATTAACCATGAGAGTACCTGTCATCTTATTTTATTTTATATCAATCTTTCTATTGTTATCTCCTGTTATGCTTTATCGACAATTTCTTTATTGTATTTTTGTGCTTTTATGGTCCATGCAATGTTTTTTTCTGTTAAGCACTTTATCATATCTTGGTTTGACCTGATAGGCCTACCTTAGGTTAGACAGCCTATAAAAAGATGCTCTCATTTGTGTTCATATAGATAGGCCAAAACGTTGTTTCCCTATTAAAGTTATTTTCACTATATTTGAAGACAGTGTGAAGACGGTGTTTGTTCTTTTTCAGGATTCAAATAAAAAAACGTCCACTTTGTGCCATGTTTCAAGTGGGCAAAGACCTTGGTCCGAAGTGCAGTCCGACACATGCATGAGTCCCGACACATGCCTGGCTGGTTAAGACTCACCTGTGGCTCCTGTCCTGATGACATGCCTTGCCGGTTACGACTCATGCGTGGCCAGTTTAAAACTCACCAATGGCTCCCGACATGCGTTGCTGGTTAAAATTCAGCCTGTGAGGTTAGGGTTAGGTAGAGTTTGGAGTAGGGCAGGGGTTCTCAACCCGTGGGTCGCGACCCCTCGGAGGGTCCCGAAATTATTTTGGGGGGTCCCCAGATGATTATTATTTTTTTGCAACTGAATGGCTGAAAAATGGAAATTGAGAGTTTGCATAGTACACATAGTCCATGATCTTTCCTTAATGATTATATCTGGTTTTAGTATATATTTTCTCTATTATTCAGGTTATTGTAGCGGTCAATTTGTATTGGAGGTGGGGCGGGCGTCCCGAGACCTGGCCAAAGCATTTCCGGGGGTCCCCAGCCAAAAACGTTGAGAACTCCTGGAGTAGGGTGTCGAGCTAATGCCTGTCGGACTCTTAGTATGTTGGAAAAAAAAACACATGCACCATGCTGTTGTGTGACACTATGGTATCGTATATATAATGAATTTGAAAGTCAGGTTCCTCAACAGAGCCATTAATTAAGGTGGTGAGACCCAACATACAGAAGAGCTCACTGGCTCTAGTGCTCCTGCCGGGTTTCTTTAACAGAATCCTAAGTTAGTCATTGATTGTAGGCTACTTGAAGCTTGTGTAAGCTCTCCCTCTTGACCTTAACATCAATACAGTGGTGACATTTCTGGACCAAGATATTGGCTTGTACATACTAGAGCATTCTCCTCAGTCTATAAATCATCCTCTAGTCTAAAGTATCTGTTTATGATGTGCCCCGGCCCAGATATTTTGTACTCTTGGACACACACGTGATTTGACCAGACGGGTGAAAGGCAGGAAACTTGAGTTCCAGGTCTTCTTTAGTGCTACAAATCAAGATCATGCTCTTCTTAGCATTATACTTAATATCAAAGTCAACCCCATCATTTGAGCAGCTGTTCGAACCCGCCCCTATGATCCCGTAGGGCGTTAATTTACAAAATAACTAAAAGTTTAAATATGGAGAATAAGTCATTTCTGCCCGACACAGCCCAACAAATAATATACCTTTCCACCACTGTTGTTTGTTGTCAGGTGCCAGCTATTCTAACAGCGTCTGCCTTGGAGGACCTTCAGGAACGAGAGGACAGAGACAGTCAGTCCACCCTGGTGGACAGCACGGTGCGCGTGCAGTGCCGCGTGGACTTCTACGCGCATCCGCGGCAGGAGAGGAGCGGCTTCTTCCTGTTCGTCAGCAAGTTGGCCACCGTGGCGGCAGGACCGCATAAAGGCGGCACCCCTCCCTGTACGAGACTGGCCTCCGTGAGGCAGCACGTCTGTAAGACGTGGAGACTGGCCCGCCGGCAGGACTCGGTTCATGGGTCTCAGAATTCCCAGCAGCATGGTTTCGATTTGTCCCAGTTGCTGTGGACGTGGGATCACGACGCACTGCGCGATGTACAGGTAGGCAGCACGTGCCTCACTCTTATTTACTTGACCTGCCGAGGACAGAAAATGTTTTTGTCATGGGGATTGGGGACACCCCAGAAGAGAAGATTTGTGTTGTAAAAAATGCAAAGATTTCAGATGTACAAGCTTGCAGAACTGCACAAAGTGCTGTGAGCTAGTACAGTGCATTTGATATTTTTGATAACCGCTGTTCTAAACCAATGTTCTAAATCCTAAGAGTTTTCTGAAAAACTAAAATCTAAAATGACAGATGCTTTCCCCATTTTAATGGGTTAGTAGGGGTGGCAGTGGTTCAGGAGGTAGAGCGGCCACTTGGGAAACAGAAGGTTCCCAGTTCGAACCCAGGCTCTCTCAGAGTTAGTGTAGACTAGAGCTAGAGCAAGTACATTTTTATTTCCGATTATTATCACCTGTCTGTGTATTTAACTTCTAATCTGCCCTGTGTAATTTTAATTTACAAAGCCAAAAAGGTAAACATACATAACTGTATTTATTTATTTGTATTTAACAATGTTCCAATGTGTTCAGTGGAACACACTGGAACGATTACATTGTTAATCGCTATCATTGTTACGACGATTAATCATCAGCTAAAAGGTCATGATCCTTACAACCCTGTGTACACAGATGGATGCTCTGACAGCCCTGCAGCCCTCTACCTCCTCCTGCAACCCAGCCGGCCGCCACGAAGACGCACGCACAAGCTGGGAAGCTGACAGAATCACTAACAAGTCTGCAGAGTTTTTCATCCTCCCTGTGTGTCATCTGCTTATTCCGGAGCCAGAGGAAGAGGCTCAGCGGCCACTAAAGGCTGTCGATCAAGTGAGCAGTGAGACAACAAACGGAATCCTCATTCCCCCAGACCATGTACCAAACCATTCACAGGCTGTTCATCAGATGGCGGGTCACTTGAATGCCCAAACCTTCCCTACAGAGACTGTGGTGACTCTCTCTCCCCCTGGCAGTCAGGAGGTCGCATCGCCTCAGACTGATAGAGCTGGGTTTACATTCCAGGTGGAGGGTGTTCCCTTGGCAACCAGCACACAGGTATCCTCCAGGGGTTCTTCAGACATTTCCCAGACATCGGAACGAAGCGAAGGAGAACAGAGCTCCATTCACCTGTACCGGAAACCACGGCCCACTCTTCGCCTGAGTCCCTTGCACCAGAAATCAAAGCCCACTCACCGCCTTGTTCTCCCGTCCGATTCTTCAACTTCTGGAAGTTCAGTGGGATCTGTCAACGGGTAGGCTGCAATTAATAATTAATAATCCAGAAGTGCAGTTTATTTATTTTTAAATGTATACCAACAAAACAATCTACGCAGTGTGAGCTTGTAGTTCTGCTATTTGCTATTTTAGATTTTTTGGGGGGGGGCGAAATGTTTCGCCCGAATTTGCCCGAAATAGGGATAGATTATTCATTGATTATTTTATCAAATTATTATTATTATTATTTTATAATCAACTAAATCAAACGGTTCTATTAACTGTTGCACCCCTTTTGGCAGGTCTCTGAATGTGTCCTCCCACGCGAAGAACCGCTGTTCTCGGATCTCCACACGCCCTCTCCTGCTGTCCGGTCAAGAGAACCTGCAGGCGGAGAAGGAAACGGGGACACAGGAGGAGGAGGAGGTCGCGCGGGGGAAACGGAAGCGAGGGTTTCATCACTGCAATTCAGACGTGTTGCCTGCCTTGAAGGAGGAGCAGGGGAAGGAGGTCTGCATTTCCACCAGGGCTCAAGTAGGGAGGGGTGTGAAGCAGACACGGTCTACAGAAGAGGGCGTGTTGACCGTACAGTCCACTGTCCACAGCAACGGTGCGCCGTTGTCGTATGCGTATAATGATGAACCTGATGCACGTGAGCAGCTGTTGCAGGAGCTGTTCAAGTTTAAAGTGTCAGAAGGCACGCTGCGGTGGGCAGTCAACTACCTGAGGTCAGATATTCTTTAAAAAAAGTCATTTGATGTAGAGGTAAAAAAACGAAAGGAAAATGAGCCCCACCAAGTACAGTGCCAACTCGGTTCTATTCACTACATTTCTCTAAGTACTCAGTTTCATTTTCAGTTCAGTTATTTTTATTTTATTTGATGGTTAAATGGGAAAACACTGTGGCTCCTCGCACGACAAGACTGTAGAAGATTTTGTGCAGAAGGAAACGCAAAACAAAATAACGAGTGGTTTATGTTTGCCTGATGTACATTCCAGGTCAAAATGACAGTAATTTTTTTCCCCCTAAATTAATGTTCTATTTCTTTGTGCGTCAATGTCTCACAAATGTAGCAAAAATAGGCAAGTGAGCTTGTAGATTGAATCTACAAGCCCACAATGCATCGCACTGCGACGTATTGTGAGCTATTGAACCAATGAAAAGTATTCTCAGGATCATGACCCGTGAGCAGCTGTTTCAGGAGCTGTTCAAGTTTAAATCTCAGAAGGCACGCTGCGGTGGGCAGTCAACTACCTGAGGTCAGATATTGTTTGACAAAGTGATTTAATGTAGAGGTAAAAAAAAAGAGCCCACCAAGTACAGTGCCAACTCTGTTCTATTCACTACATGTCTCCACTCTCTAAGTACTCAGGGTTTATCTCTTGTTGCTGCATGCAGTTATATTTCAGTTGGGGAGGGGGTTAAATTGTTTCATTTTCAGTTCAGTTATTTTTATTTTATTTGATGTTTAAATGGGAAAACACTGTGGCTCCTCACACGACAAGACTGGATTTTGTGTAGAAGGAAACACAAAACAAAATAACGAGTGGTTTATGTTTGCCTGATGTACATTCCAGGTCAAAATGATGGTTATTTTTAGATTGACTCTACAAGCCCACAATGCATCGCACTGCGACGTGGTGTGAGCTATTGAACCAATGAAAAGTATTCTCAGGATCATGACCCGTGAGCAGCTGTTGCAGGAGCTGTTCAAGTTTAAATCTCAGCTGCGGTGGGCAGTCAACTACCTGAGGTCAGATATTGTTTGACAAAGTAATTTGATGTAGTGGTAAAAAATGAAAGGGAAAAAGAGCCCTGCAAGTACAGTGCCAACTCTGTTCTATTCACTACATGTCTCTAAGTACTCAGGGTTTATCTCTTGTTGCTGCATGCAGCTACATTTCAGTTGGGGAGGGGGTTAAATAGTTTCATTTTCAGTTCAGTTATTTTTATTTTATTTGATGGTTAAATGGGAAATCACTGTGGCTCCTCACATGACAAGAGGGTTAGATTTTGTGTAGAAGAAAACTGAAGGGGAAAAGAATAGTGGTTTAAGTTCACCTGCTGTACATTCCAGGTAAAAATGATAATATTATAAATTAATGTTCTATTTCTTTGTGCATCAATGTAGATTGAATCTACAAGGCTACAATGCATCGCACTGCGACGTGTTGTGAGCTATTGAACCAATGAAAAGTATTGTGCCATATGTGACTAAAACAATAACTACATTGCATCACATGTTCTTTTTTTTTTGCATACCCTGTTAAAGTATGTTTTGTTTTCCCAGTAAATTCACTTATTGTTAATCATGTGTACATGTTGTATTAAGAATAAATACTGTATTTGTCCAGATGATGTTGCCAATTACCTGAAAGAAAGTTAGACACAATACATTGAATGTGTATCGAAAATGTTGGTCCCTTATAAGCCAACACTTTATTTTGACTGACTGCCAGTGTGCCAAAGGCAAATGTTAATTTTATGCTAAATGTAATGTATTTTAATATCTTCCTCTTTTAGCCTTGTAGAACAGGATTAAAACGGTCCTAGCCCTTTTGATCGAGTCTAATCTCTCAGAGGAAACAAACAGCAGAGGGCGCTGCTGTTCCTTTTTTGTCAATGGATTCCCTCTGCCAGATCTACTATGTCTATTGTCTATGAATGAACATGGGGTAATGGTCAGACAGGCCTATGCAAATGTGTAATCCAATCGTTCTCAACCAGTGGTCCGGGGACCACCAGAGGTCCTTGGGGGGGTTCCAGGTAGCCTGGCTAAAGCCAGGAGTTTGCAAAAAATATATATGCCAGGCTAGGTTCCAGCCCCTCAGGCTGGGGGGCTGGAACCTAGCCTGGCATATATATTTTTTGTACCAACCCTCCATCATTTAGCTGGGGGCCCCAGCTAAATGATGGAGGGTTGGTACTATCCACCTTTATAGATCTCTAACTGTTGATTGTGTAAAATGAAATCCACTCAAGAGTTAAATTATTGTTAAACATCTGGCATTGCCTCATTTTCAAGAAAAGAAGTCTACTTGTACACTCTCAGAGTTAAATTAACATTGATTTAACAATAATTATAAATTGGGGGTCCCAGAGATAGAAATGTCATTAAATGGGGGTCCGTAGACTAATAATGCATGTCAAACTGAGGGTCCTGAGAGCTGTAAATATCATCTCTTATCATGCCCTCCCTGGCATATCTTTTTAAATTGGGTCAATTTGGGGGTCCTTGATATGAAAAAGTTTTGGAACCACTGGTTTAGAAAAAATTAAAATAAGCCTTGTTCCAAACAGAGCCTTCTGACAACTCCGTTCACTTCCATGGGGCCAGTCCAGTGGCGG
>OOFJ01114183.1:0-12566 GCA_900323375.1 Benthosema glaciale
ACACACACACACACACACACACACACACACACACACACACACACACACATATATTATATTTTTTTCACAGAATCTTTTATGGCTTTATGGTCATGATTCACCAGAATCCTGGATGGATTGATTCTAGGTTTAGAATATAGGCTTAAATATAAATATTTTTGTAAGTCTCTGTGGGAAAAAATGAATTGGAAAGTTTTCAGTGGGTCCAGCAAACCACGCCTACTGCTGCTATGATCTATGTAGATGTGAGCTGCTCCTGCTATGTCATGACCCCTACGTCCCCCCGACCCCCCCTAACAAACAATGTGAATTTTAACATTAATTCTTAACAAACTCATATTCCTTGTGTCCAGACGACTCCGTATATTTTGGTGTGAGTGGGAGAAAACTAAGGAAACCTCATAAAAAGGTTAGAGGACAAACTAAGACATACCCTGCCCTCCCTGCATGCCTGGTCCTTCGATCAGGGCAGTCAGTGCAGTGATAATAACTACAATATATGGTGGTCAAAAAGTAAAGGTTCGGCGTCAGAGTAGTCTGTCATGACCCAGACCAAGAGTCATTTTTATATATGAGCATTGAGCAAAATCCTATACATTGTCAAAGATGATTTGGTGCTATGTATGGAGGCGGCGACTTGGCTTGGACGTTCAAAGGGAATGTAATAACGAGTCCGTGCACGCTTTTTAACGCAACTATGTTTTAAGAAGTTAAAACATTTAGAATCCTTTCGTTTAAGGCAGACCAGCAAACTAAATACATTCTAAAATGTGTGTAGCTTAATAAGTTAAACCCAACTTTTTCTTCAGGCATTGAAAAGAAAAACTGAAATGAAATCATGCACCTACCTGTCAGTGGATCGTAAGACCTATCCAGCTCCCTGGAATCAGACAAACTCTGATCTCGACTTTTCTGTTTCATTTTCGGGCGAAATGCTTACCAGATCATCGGTTAAAAAAAAATATATAATAATAAAAGAAAAAGAAAAGAAGAAGAAAGAAGATCCGACCTTCTCCTCTTTGAATCAAAGGCGATTCGGCGAATGTAGCTACTGATTTTCATTCATTCATTTTACGCACACAAACTTGGATCTATGTAGAAAGATGGTGAGACTTTGAAACCAGTCAAAAAGCTCCGCTGGTCGTATTTTATCTAGCCTGAGACAGCAGGCGTTTTGTTTATCTTTTTCCCTCGCACAGTCACACGCACTGAACTCTTCTCGTCTTCCACTGTTAAAGACAGCCTCCAGCCGTCCAGCCCAATTAACATTCGCTCTTAATTATTCAATCAATACAATACATCGCTTGCATGAAATAACGGGTACGAGTCCGACCCGGAGTTTTGGACGTAGTTCGTTGTTATGGTCCATATGGTGTCACCAAATCTGGTGATATATGTTGACTCTTGACTTCATTCAGGCTTAAAGAAATGAAATGAAATTTCAGTCAAATGAGCGCTGAGATGGGAATAGAGAGGGGGAGGGAGGTTCGTTGTTACTAGAGTGGATGACAGTTTGACTGAGAAGAGTGTTTAAGAAAAGCAAAGAGAACGAAGGGAGGGGAATGGGGATCCAATTTAACAAGCTGACAGCTGCAGAGCAGGTAGTGTGTGACCTCTCTCCTCCATATTCAACAGCAGTCCAAAAGACTCATTCATCTTTTCCTCTCATCATCCATCAGTGCTGTCACATACTGTAGATGTCAGGAGGATGGAGGAAAAGGAGAAGAAGCAAGTGACATGCCTTCTTCACCCTAGGTGTGTGTGTGTGTGTGTGTGTGTGTGTGTGTGTGTGTGTGTGTGTGCGTGCGTGCGCGCGCGTGTGTGTGTTAATGCAACTCAGTGGAATCATGCACAACATTTTCTATTCACGGAGCAGATACTTCCAGCTTGTTCTGTCAGCATGGGGCGGCAGACAGGGGACATGCAGCTGGACCCACTACTGTGAAGCTGTACTTATAACAAGATGATTTTAATATGCATAAGCTAATGAAAAGGATTTGTATAAAACTTAAACAGTAGCTCATGCTGGGCCATTGATAATATCTCCTACTGGGAGCTTACTCTCTAACCATTTGCCTTCCCATAATAGGCTCTCTCTACCTCTTACATTTGGCAGTGGGAGGCTCTAGTCTGAGTATAGTGTGTAGGATTCTGGTGACAGAGAAACAAAACAAATGCCCACCAGAACTGTGAGGTTCACAATTATCCTCCCCTGTTCTTTGTCTCCGTACAGCTACAGCGAAAATAATGGAGATAGTGGAGCGTGGAGGATGAGCTTGACTTCTTAAAGGAGTAGTTCACCCCACAAATGACTACTTTTCCATCAATTACACAGACCATGAAGCCTTGAATTCATGGAGATTGTATTTGACAGAGTGTTACTGACCATGTCGAGATGGTCATTATTGGCTTAGGAATGCAACAAAAACTAAAATAACCTTTAAGATGCCAGTTTTAGACTCATCCTTGTTGTCTGTGTTCTTAAGGGTCCAAACTGTGAGAGTGCTACTGCTAGGTATTTGAGTATGATCTCACACAGGCGATCCCACTATGAAGTGATGCAATGTCAAATTAAACCTTTATCTACGGTACACCTTTGTGCCCATGCAGCAACCACTAAATAACCAAAGCAGTACCCATAGACGATACTTAAAAAAGAAGAATGAAAAACCCTATGAAGGCGACCGGCAACAATACAAATTATTATTTCATGCATCATGAGGGGGAAATGACATCCTTATGCCAAACAAAGCTAAATAAAGCTTGTTGTGGATAAAGCGTCGGGTCGTTCTGGTGATGAGGTAAAGCTGGCTTGATAGACAGGCAGCCAGGCGAGGGATTATGATGTCACAAAGCGAAGGGAGTGATGAGTGCACAAGAAAATATCTCTCAGCAGTTGGAGGAAGAGTGGGAGGAAGGAAGGGAGGAAGGAAGGGAAAGCCAAGGAGGCGATGGAGGAAGCAGAGAGGGGCGATGAAAGACGCACATAGATGTGGTGGAGGGGATAAAATATTTCCAAAGAGAGGGATTGGCAAAATATAGATATGAGTAGATATGGTAAAACCTGTAGAGAGACGACAACATAAGCACAGTCAAATCCTCTTTGTTTGGGTCCATATATTAAAAATGCAGACTTTACTGTGCAGAACTGGATGTATGGACAGAAGAGCAGTCCAGGGAAGTGTTTCAATACATCAGCTTGCCCATGTCTGGGCTGATAGTGATCCCTGGGTTTTACTATCACTTATGGCTAGGAGGAGGGAACGACTGATAACCAATAATCAGCCTGATTAACACCTGCAGAGATATGTTGTCTGGAACACAGTTCACACCCATCTGTGTCTGTGTCTGTGCGCGCGCACACACACACACACACACACACACACACACACACACACACACACACACACACACACACACACACACGAAAAGTGCGCTCCTTGGAGTGCAGGTTTTCGCCAAGTTGTTCGCAGGGCCTGCAAATTCTGGACATTCTGGTCATAGTCAATCTGAATGAATCTGAATATGACACATCGGACTGATATCTTGATCGTGTGGCCAAAGATATAATGTGTTCCGATTTGTGTGAGTTTTGGACAAAATCTATAGGTAGGACTAGGAGTAGTAGCAAAATATGGTTTGAAGAAATGCAAAATGGGAGTTGCATCATCATCATCCAGGCGGATGAACTGATGGACATGCAGGGACAAAAACTGTTTCCAGCCTGGGGGAGATAAAAAGGAACACAAGACATACAGTACAGTACAGTACAGTACAGTACAGTACAGTACAGTACAGTACAGTACAGTACAGTACAGTACAGTACAGTACAGTACAGTACAGTACAGTACAGTACAGTGCATACATACAGTATATGCATCCATTGCACAAATACAGTTTAATGGTTTTGTTGTATTTAATTTCTGCTTAGATGTAAAATAGGACACATGCATACACACACACACACACACGCGCACACAAGAGAGAGACAAAGTACACAGTCTTCCTTGCAGATTAATATTTGATGAGGAGGCTGATATACTTAAATGAAAGATTATAAATACACAATGAGTGCTTGTCCCTGTAAAAACTCCTGCGCTTGCACGTGCGTGCTTGTCAACACACACACACACACACACACACACACACACACACACACACACACACACACACACACACACACACACAATATCTGGCAGTTAATGTACTTGCCAATATAATTTCAGTCAAATCAGTGGGTTCTTAAATGGACTAGTCTTAAGGGGATGACAGAGGACCTCCAATGTCTGCCATCGGCGATCACTGTGTGTCGAGTATGATGGTCCTCCTGGGGGTGAATTCTGAAACCACAAGCACATTATGCCTGTAAAAGCATATCCATTTACACTAGTCTCTGTTCTCTCCTGATTTCCTATGACTTCCGAATGGTGTGTGTGTGTGTGTGTGTGTGTGTGTGTGTGTGTGTGAGAGAGAGAGATAATGGTTAATTTCGTTTGCAAGAGAACGAGGAGCAAGGGAGGGGTGGGAGGAAGAAAGACAGAATCTTGACAGAGAGGGGGCGACAATATGAAAGAAAAAATATTTATTTTCTGTTAAATGTTTCCTCCAGGAGACCAAACACACAATCAACAATGCAAGTTGACAACCACAAGTGTGCAACAATGTATAGTGAATATTTACTATTGTTTCTAGGCATCCCTAGAGTCCTTCCCCTCCCCCTCAACATATTCTGCATGTGACTGTCCCAGAATGGGAGACAGTGTCACATGACGTCACCTGTCAGTGGGTCAGAGGTTGAACAGTGTTCCTGGAGAGAAGTTGTGCTTTTTTGGGAACATCAGAGAGAGACGATTATAAATCTTCCGCACATGGTTCAAAGGTGAACACGGTACACATTCTTTATTGTGTTCTTTTGATGCTGTAATGTGAAACTGCAGACTTTGTTAAGGTTGACACACATGTGTGGACTCTCACTAACTAGAGGACTCTGATTCATGTGTATGGACTCAAAAACGGAACACAATGTCTTTGGTGATCGCTTGAAGGAGTTGCACGTCAAAATAAAACCAAATAAGACATCTGTATGATACGTGGACATTCATTGAACCTGTGACAGCTACACTGCAAATTCTTCCGTTCTCTCTACTAATACATCTGACCCCATCATCACTGACCCTCTCTCCTCCAACTTATAGGATAGAGGGCAAAGACGGACACAGGAGTGCCAATTCGGAAGCTTCAAGCCAGCATGGCTGTTTCCATCAGCTTTCCGGTTATCTGCAATTCCCAGAGCTGAAGTGAACTCGTCTTGGGGAAGCTGAAAGTAAGTGGCCCAAAACTGGCCAATCAGATGACCTCTACCCCACCTTTGTTCACTGCTGCTTTCTCCCTCTTGTGCCAACATTCAGTCCTCTGCCTCTAAACCAAAGAAGCTATTTCCCCCCTCCTTAAATATGGAGTGCCATGATTTCTGTACTATTTCTGTTTTGTGTGTGTGTCTACACAATATGTCTTCCATGTGTATTTTTGGTTTCTTCCTGAAAGCTGAAAGCCTTTGAGTCGAAAGGCCCAATCGAAATACACCACGTTAGTGACATTACAATATCATCCTCTCCCCCTTAATCATACAACAACAGCTGTGGGACTGCTGTGTGTCTGAGGATGGGGGAGAGGGTGTTAGGGCAGCATTCAAATTATAGTATTATTTTTATTGTACTTTATTTATTGCATTCCTGGACTATTTCAAGAATATGAGAAGCGACTTGAAGAACACAAAAGCTTTTCCATACAATAGCCATCACAGCCACACACAGTCTATAGCCTATTGTAATCAAATGCACTGTGCAGGATTGGATTCTTTAGCGTTAATCTAAGGATTCTGGTGTCCCATTGGACATAGAGTCTCCATTACTAAGCTGCGTATAAATAATAATAATAATATATCTGACCTCTCTATGCAATAGCCAAGCTTACTGATAAAAAACATCTTTCAATTCACTACACATCAATTTCATTTGGCTGCCACTCTGTTTGTTAAAAGTGCTCTAAACTAAAATGAAAAGTTCATTAGACATGGCTGCCATTTGATGTAATTTCGAAAGCCAGACGTTGGAGGGGCGAGCTCCCCTCAATAATTGAACATACAGTATGCTCCTCCAAATCACGCTCTGCAAACGTTCATATTTCACAAGTAGATAAAACAAAATACAAAATGTCCTGGGACATGAAGATATAACTTATTCTGAATGTTCAAACACAACTTTGAAATCCTGTTGAGAAATTATTACTCACTCCAGTCTGCAAATAGAGTCTACTGTAAGACGAACACCTCAGACAGCCTCCGGGTACTGTCACATATCTCAAGCTTTTTTACAAATTAATTTGACTATGTTGACACAAAACTGTGTGTGTGTGTGTGTGTGTGTGTGTGTGTAGATTGTCAAGAGTGTTGCTGTGGGTTACGATGGCAAAAAGTACTAACTCAGAATCTAAATTTAAACTCAGCTTTCATACAGAGAAGGGAGGCTCATCTGACAGATAAGACAGCATCCTCCCAGAGGGGGGAAAAAAATCCCACAAATCTCCATCAGTACAACTCAGCTCTGTCAGACGCTTGTTTTGATCTCTTTCCATATATCATTTTTGTGTACTTGCTACCACATGAAGCTTTGCTGTCGGGATATGCAGGTATCTCATTATGGACATGAGCACACTGATGATTCAGCACCATGGACAGAGGTGTCAGGAGAGATATGTCAGGATGGGCTTCTGCACAGCTAGCGGGGGGCAGAACACCTCACTCTTTAGCTAATCTGGAACATGCCCTTCCAAGTTTGAGACAGACCTGTACTTGAGGTTACGACCTGATAATGCTCTGCAGCTGTAGCTGATTCTAATCACGCACAGCTGATTAATGCATTTTGTCCAATCTGTCTACATTCTCTGGTTGTCCTGTCCCAAGTTATCTGCACTGTAAATTCCTGGCACTGCTTTGTTCCACCTACATCATATCGTCTTTGTCAAAGTTGCCCCCTGAATGTACATACACCCAATAAAGTTTGTAAGAAACTCGTATAACCCAATTCTGCTATACCTTGCCCAGTTACTGTATTCCATGCTCAGCTGCCACCAGAGTAACATTGTTCATATCGTCTTATATTCAGTAGACCCGACCACTGTATGAACAGTTGCAATGAATGGGTTTCTGATGGTGGACTGGATGCCACTGTGTGTACTCAGCTTTCATGGTCTCTTAATGCTGGTGAGAGGAGTGGTTGTGCCAGGTGAGGTGATCATTGTTTACGTCAGACATTGCCAGTTGCATCACCTGCAGCCTAATAAAGGATTGGCTTGGCTTCAGTAGTAGGAAACAGCAACCTTTATTTAAAAAACAAACACATAAATAATAAAACCTAGCTACATACCGGTAGAGTAGTTAGAGAACAGAGGAGGGGGGGAAAGCAATAACAGCCCTACACTTAAACAGAAATAATTGCATAATTCATAGTCAACTTCCAGTCGCAAAATCAAAAATCAAATAAGAACTGGGTGACCAACAGCAAGGCAGAAGGTCTAGGAGTGTTTACATGCCTCCATGATCAGTGTTATGTTGTATTTTGACCTGACCTCTATTCATTCATAGAGTTACTGAGAAGAGAACATTCAGATACATACATTCACACTTGACAGCTGTCCAGCACAAGCAGTGTTCCACTACTGTCTGGCCCCTGACATTGTTATGGGTCCATTTATTGTATTTCTTTCCTACATTATTTCATAACATTTTCAAAAAGAAGTTCAAATCTTTCATGAATTTTCAGTAATTTCACGAAGAATGAAAAAATAAAATTAAAAAATCCATGAATTAGAAAACAAATGTTTAACTAGTGAAAATAGCCGATCTACAGGCTCACAACGCAGGCTTGTCTCACGGCAGTGTGCCTCTGCACACCATTTGGGAACAACTCAACTGCTCTAGGCTACGGCTGCATCCAGTGAAAATGTATGTAACTGACGTCACTCTTCTCTCTCCAGTCTAGAGACAAGCCAGTTATGATCGCTCACATTCAATACAAAAAATTGAGAAACACTTCCATCAGCCTGCCCTTTTAACCCAAGAAATCACTTAAACATCATCAAAGTATTACTATGTATAATGGGGAAAATAATTACATACTGCCTTGTGTAATTGTGTATTCAGTGGGTTATTAAACAGGGCTTTGTTCAAAAACACAAATGCCGTGCAACAATAAGCATAAACACTAGGTAACACTTTACACTGGTCTCATTCTAGTTCATCAACCTTTGTATTTGATTGTGTAAACCAGAACTAGTACTTATTAAACCTTTGTTAATATTTAAGGAAACTCTTACCCATTAGTTTTGTCCCCCACACTAAATGGAAATGTAGAATCATTTTTCCACATTGATTTGTTTTAAATAAGGATTGATTTCACATCAACAAAAACATGGAGCCATAAATGCTTCTAAATTACTATACCAACACAGATGAGTTAAAAATTAACAGCATAGAATGAATTAACATATTGGTTGATACACTGGAATCAGGCCAGTTTAAAGTGTTATGGAAAGGTTTGTTAACTTCACACTTTATCAGATCATCCAATAGCCGTCATACTTCAACCAACAAACATAAAATACAAAAACACTGGTGGATTTATTGTCAGAACATGAAGAGAACAGAAGTTATCAGTCCGGCCGCATTCTCACACTGCCAAATATGGGAATATCTTTGATTTGAACTGGAGCACATTTACAACTGTACATTTGAGAATGGGTGCTTGGATGCATTTGAGAATGGGTTCTTGGATGGATGTCTTCTGTTACAGGCACTGTCAATTCAATCAAACACCTTCAAGTTCAACGGAGGGTGCCTAATGATGACCCCAGACTCATACAACTACACTTAGAACGTAGGCATTTAGCCAACACCCTCATCCAGAGTGACGCAGAGAGTGTATTTTAAATCATGGTGACTGACAGCACCCAACGGTGTCGCTGGGATATAAGCTGTGATCGCTTAGGTACGAGGACCGCTCGTATCACAAGGGCAACCACAACCATCTCCCACATTTCACTTCTACTATTTAGCCATGCTAGGTTCATACTTTACATGGGTCCACTTTGGTTTTACAGTACAAAGGACTGTTACACAGGATCCTATGTACTGATGAATACTGTCATAAGATGTCACATTCACCACTGAAATGGCCTAATCAGAGGGTTTGAGATTGCAGTGTTTTTCGAGAGGGCTTATCAATACCAGTGGCAGGGTGGAACTCTGAGGATCTGAGTGGGGCTTGACACGGTGTGTATGACAGCAATATGGGTTACCTTCTTTACTGATTCCATAGTAACCCAGCTGTACGACTGTGAGTGTGTGTGTGCGTGGGTGCATTTCAAGAGATGGTGGAGAACTCTTTGAGAAGTACATCCTGGCTCAGCGTGTTGGGAGAAACATTCTTTCTCACATTCAGACTGATGGAGCGTACCTGGATAGACACGGAGAGAGAGAGAGAGAGAGAGAGAGAGAGAGAGCGAGAGAGCGAGCGAGAGAGAGAGAGAGTACTCTGGGGAGCTAGACGCCTCCTTGTCCCAGCCTGCCAACCATGCAGGTTCGATGCCAGGCCAGAAGTGTCCGTGAGCAAGACAATCAACCAACTCTAAATGCTCCCAGAGGAATGAATGCCTGCTCCTGAGTCAGGATGGCTTAAATGCACATATCTCATTTTACTATAAGCACATTTACTGTGACAAATATTATTATTAGGCATTATATTATTATTTATGATAGGCCTCTTTTAATTCTCCGAAAGAAAAGGAAGCGTGGCCACCTCGACATTGTGGCGAACCTCGTTCAATTGGCTTAATACTGTTGATATGGCAGTTGGCACACTGACTGACTGATCATGTCAAAACAATTATGTGCCGTTGCAGACACACACGGTAGATGGCAGTAACGTTTCAATCAAGGATTTTTCTACTCCCAAAATATTTTTCGTTTTTTATTATTTGTGTAACTGCTGGAATTGTTGCTAATTACTCATTTTCTATTTAATTGAAGTTATTTATTGCTCACATGAGCTTTATTCATTGCCTGTTTAAGTTTGGCCGGAAGTGCCCTTGATTGATCACTGCGGAACCCTTTATAGGGCACTGTGGTGTCAGGTAGACAGGAGACATGGTTGCACACCTGTCATTTGACAGGTGATGCAGAAGTTCCAAGTTGTGTGTTGCTGTGTCCATGGCACAGAAATCTCATTCCCTTAAGCTCATAGAGCAGCCAGTAAGGTATGTTAAATACTGTATTATGTTTATACTAAACAATGTGTTATTTTGTGTTTGGTTGCCAGTTCGACGTTGGTACAATAAATCCATCAGTATGCAGAACACTGACTCATTTTTGGAAGAGCTACGGGAGTGATAGTCGAACTTAAACTGCAAGAAGTCGAACTTAAACTGCAAGAAGACGAACTTATGCTCCAGATGTCGAAGTTATGCTGAAGAGAACTCTACCTACGAGGACGCCGTGGCGTGGAGTCAAGGCAAGCAGAACTCCATGCATCGAGATCCACCACGCCAGCCCAGCTCAAGACAAGTCACCCACCTATAAGCACCTACGTGGAGGCGGAGGAGTTGTACAAGAGGGCAGCCACTTCTGATCTTGACGAGCCGAACCGGTACCAAGCGCCGGCCCGCTGGCCGTTTCGACTCGCCGTTCCACGGAGCTGACACCGCTGTAGCATACCAGTTCGTGCCACTCTGCCAGCAACAGTAAGCCACGCTGCTTGCAGCTAAAGACACGCTGGTGTTCACCAAGACTGGCTAACAGGTTAGTGCAATGCACAGAAAGTGTTCCGAAAGAAAGGGAACAGAGTCAACTCAACTGACTGTGGCACCGCTACTATGAAGGAGCATTAAGTGACATTAAAGACTAAAGAGACAATCGTTAAAGAAACAAGAAGGAAGAAATCGCGCATCGTTATGCAAATGAGTCGCGCATTGTTATGCAAAACGTTCGGTAATGGCCTATGGACACCTTTTGTTGTAGTCTTTCAGTTTGCATCATGTCTTGAGTTGAATTAAATGCAACGTAATTTGACCCATTAAAGGGGACTGGCTTAAATCGTTTAAGGTGTAAGGTTAAAAGTGTGTGTGGGTTACAAGTAAAAATGTCAACAAGTAAAAGGACATTTAAAGAACCTGCTCAAATGAAAGAACCTGCACAACCCATGGAGCCAGTCCAACACAAAGAACAAAGTAATGAATTTAAGGAAAGTTTGCAAACTAAAGAATTAAAGGGTTTTCTAGACAATTTCGATTGTGTTTATGAACATTGGAAAATACAGGCAAAGAGAATAAAGAAAGGTGTCATTAACAATGTCCCACATGATGAGCTGCGTTGTTGTATTAAGGGTTTGGAAAAGTACATGGAGGAGTTGATTGACATTTATAACAAATATAGGGCAGTAGAAACACCACCCAGCGACAGGCGTCGCAAACTGGATAAGAGCACTCAATTAACAAAAAATGTGGTGGAAAATGCAATGGCCCATATTCAAGGAACCAAAGAATTTGAAGGCCCCCTGGTTCACCACCAACATGAACCTGCAGTCCATAGCCTGGTTGCTGAAAGCCCCCTGGTTCACCACCAACATGAACCTGCAGTCCAGAGCCTGGTTGCTGAAGGCCCCCTGGTTCACCACCAAGGCACCGGTGTTTCCATCTCCTTCCATATGAACAAGGTGGAGGCTGTGGCTGTGAAAGTGGAGAAGCCTGTCGCAGCTAAGAAGGTGGCAGCAAAGAAGCCTGCTGCCAAGAAATCACCCCAGAAAGCAAAGAAGCCTGCTAAGAAAGCAGCAGCTAAAGGCCTGAAAGTCCCCAAGAAGGCCACAAAGAGCCACAAGAAACCAGCAGGTATTCCACACAAAATGAAGGTTCAAGTAAATTATGTAAAGAACTGGAGAGGAAAGGGAAAACTACCAAAAGGGAAGGAAAATATGAATTTCAAGAAGCATAGGAAAAAGGGTGTGCTTTTAAAAGTTGCTATGGTGGGAGGAAAAAGAGGCAGACCACCTGATTTAACATGCTAATCCTTTTGCTTGACAAAGTCAAGGTCATAGTTTTGATTGACAAGTCAAAGGTCTTTAAAACATTTAAAAAGGGTTTGTTGTATTTTTGAAAAACGGTGTTATGATGATTGAAGCAGATCAAAGTCAACAATTTGTAGAAGCAATTTGGTCCTCCAACAACTATTTAAAGGTAATGACCAACTTAATATAAGTTTTAATATTAAAACAATTTAACGTTTCCATGAACTAAATTTGTATATTAGAAAAGGTAAAGAGTCAAACCAGTATTTAAAGGTACAAGTTCAAGCATTAAGAGGTCAATGTGACTAAGAAGCCCATTATGTGAAGGTTCATGTTTCACTGTATTTATAATGTTTAAGGTTTACTGTTTAAAAACTGAAGTCACGGTTATTTATGACTTGAAATTAGATTATTGAAAGTTATGAGATTAAGCTTGTGAAATCCCAAATTATG
>OOFJ01114291.1:0-17417 GCA_900323375.1 Benthosema glaciale
ACTACTGTACTACAGTATATCCTTCCTTTTTCTTGAAAACCAAGCCAATTCACGAGACTCAGCATCATGCATCGGAACCAGACGTTTCTATGTGAAATGAAAAAAGACCCACTTGAATCTATATTAGGCCTACATTTCTATTCCTCAGTGCTGACCACTTATTGATCCTGGAATGTCATAACTCTGTGATGTCGAAAGGGGCATGATTTGGGTAGGGGATGGACTCTCCAGTCCATTATGGCTATTGGCTAGTATGTGTGTTATGCTTATGATGACTTGTGTCTGGGATACATAAGTAAGCAAGGCCAAGAGCCCAGTTGACACAAAGCTGTAATATAATACCCTATAATATTCCACTAATTGTAAATACCTATTTGTTTTTCTAGACAGATGAACACACAGATCAGACTGATGTCCTTCAGTGGTACAGTTTATCTCTGTTAAACAGTGATCTTTGAAGAGGGAATTGTAATTGTTCTTCACAAAGGCATGCTTCAATTGAAGCTCCATTCAGATACTGTACCTGCCAAGAGTATGGTGTCAAGACTAGGAGCTTTTGTATGGGATTTTCACGTTCTCCCGTGTTCATGTGCGTTTTCAGTTTCACCCGCACCAAAAGATGTGTACGTTGCATAGTTAGTACCAGTGCCCTTGATACTGACCTTAGTGCTGAAGCTGCTGGTCGCCAGGCAGTGCAGTAGCTGCCTATTGCTTCTGAAAGAGTATAACTTAACGACAGATAGACAGCATCCTATATTGATGTGATTGAGTCACCATCCTTTAAATAGTTTTAATATATAAATCCTGCAGTTGCAATAAGAGCAAAACACAGAGCCCTATACTCAAACTGGCTAAGGATCTAAAAAAAGGAAGTCGCTGAGCTAAGCCACTTTGAATTTTGGCATTTGTCCCAGATAAGTTAGGTTCAGTGCATAACCAAATAAATAAATAAAATAAATATTACTGAAATATCGTTTTCTATTGGCCTGGACAAATCAATAATTTTCACTTGGAAATAGTCAAGACAATCTTCTCTCATGCCAGTGGAATAGATTTAATTTGAATCATGTATGGAGATAATAAATCATGATCTACTTTTGCAGCACATCCGAGTCTTGTCGAGTCAAATGGGAGTGTTTTCAACTCGAGGTTTGGGCCACTATGCGGTCCTCACATCTACGACGCACTGCCAATCCAACACTTATATTCAAGGACGCACGTAGATATACACTGCAATGCCATCATTTCAATTTCAAAATGAAGACATACTTTGATGTCACCAGGAGCATGAAGAGCATGACACAAACACCAATATAATAACCCCAATAAATCTGGGCCAAAACTCTTTGTCAGGCCTTTGCCCTGTTTGTTAATCTCCTGTTGACAATAACCCATCGTCTGTTCAGAAGGGGGGTGCCGGTGGGGGAAGGTTGTAATGTTAATCTTATTGTTGTGGCTGGACAACGTAGTTTTCAGTTGCGCCTGACCAAAACCCAGAGTAGGAGCTAAATATAGGCATGCACACGTGTGAGAATCCTGAATGGACAGCACTGCATGCTTTGGCAAGAAAAGGGAAGTCAGTGCCACTTAAGAGAAAGACTTAGAGCACCACTTTGCTGTCTTCTCCTTTGTACATTACTGTATTACTCCAACAGAGACATTATGATGCACCACCACAACCACTGCAAATTAATAGACAGCAATATCATTTTATGATAAATGCAACTGCAATCTGAATTGATTGAATGTGTTTGGTGTAAGTGCTTTCAGAATGTGTTCCTGTACTGACCCCTGAATATAATCCATCTAGTTATGGAAACTAAAACTGCTGGCCAAAAATATTACAGTCATGCACTTCAGAGTCACCCACTTCCACAAGACACCCAAACAAAAATACACATTGTGCCTCCAATCAAGAAGCTGTTTTTCCAATGACTAACTTATTAGTCAAAACTGAGTAGTATTCCATATTCCCTTGAACTATAGAAAATGTACATTGAGTTTTGGCATTTGGCACACATTATTGTGGTTTTAAGATTAAAACCTCATCCTACAGTCTCATATATACAGTAAGCTCCATGTAAATACAACTGTGTGTGCTTCTGCATTTAGTTCTTAACTCTATCATTAACCAACTACTGCTTTATGCCCATTTGATGATACAGTGCTGTACAATACATGAGCTTGACCATTATTTAGTATCTGATATGAATACTCTAGAGACACTTTTCTCCCCAAATTTGTTATATTGTAGTCCCCCCTCCCCCGTAATTGCTACTCCTACTAATCATGTCTCCTGAAATACGTAGGATGTGTTTTCACCTGATAGAGGGAGTTTCACTGGGAGGACAGAACTCATAAGGAGGTTCACACTAATACTCCCTACTTCCACACCCAATGAACAGGCACCCTTCTATACTGTACTTGTAGAGTACAGTATAGAAGATGCTTGTGTTGGGAACAGGGATCAACCTCCCTACCCGGCTCCCTCCCATGAACACAGCCGATTGTGTTCCTATGGACACCAGGCCATGCTGGAAGCACAGCAAGGAGCCACCTGAGTGCGCCTAGAGATACTCCTAATCTTTATGGACAACTTATCTCCACACGATCCTCAGGATTTGGGTCAACATTACTCCACATTTTGAAAACTTTCCAGTGGGTGTTAATATAGTTTGTATATAAAATATGTATATAAAATATAAATGTATAATATTAATGCATTAAGAAGTCAACTCACTGGCAAACTAGACAAATCTACTCAGAGCATATTTCTCCGCCTGGTTGCCTACCCCGTGGCCACAAACTTTGTAAGGTAGTCATAGCCAATTGGAAAGGGATCTGAGAAATGCATCTTGAATCACATGACTCCATAGATAATGTGCACTGATTTGTGAGGTTTGGACAAAATCTGTAGTAGTAGTAGCAAAGTCAGCAGGGCGTGTACTGTACTTACTTACAGCATGCAGCAGAATAAAAGGAAGGCAGTGGCAAAGGGTTTGATTCTTCTAGGTCATGTGATTGCAAAAGGCATCTGACACATTTCTGTGACAGAGTCCATAGAATTGCCACCTTCCCCTTGAAGTATAAAGAAATACAACATTGAACAGCCAGCACAGGCAAAGCAATACAAATAAAAACATAACAAGGAGTAATTTGACATAAGTGTATTACTATACTTTTACAAGTAAAACTGTTATGACTTTCACTGAAACAGAACCTGAAACATACACATGTACACAGCTATTTAGATGTTGCATAACCCACATAGGCTGTAGTCAACATTACAATGTTAGACTTCACTTGATATAGTCACATGACTGAGGGACGGATAGATCAAAGAGAAGATGACCACACTGCATTTAACTTCACCACTGGTTGTAAATAAAATAATATATCCCACAATTTGTTCACCCAATCATGACCAAATATTCACATACCAATTACTGAACATTAAAAGATTCTTAAGGGTGGGTACTCGGGGACCAGCGGAGCGCCTGGTTGCGTGTCACCACCGGAGGGTTCCCCCAGACGCTTAAGGTGCTACTGCACCTTAACAGTTTAGCTGGTAAGACTTGTTTTTACAATGGCTCCATTTACATTCAACATTAATACTTCCATATATATATATATATATAATATATATACACTGTCAAAAAAGCACCACGATAAGTCCTAAGTTCATACCAATTATACTTCACTGTTTTGTCATATTACTCAATGGAAATAAGCTATTTTTGGCGAGCAACGCCATCATAAAGTATAATTCAGGCTCAACTCATCATCTGATGGGTGTCCCACGTACTGTATGTACTAGTCTGTAAGAGGGGGGTTAAACATGACTGGTCTTCACCAAATTCTACATGAGCCCTCACAAACATTGACTGTATTTGAAAAGCAAGCTTCGCCACACACATACTTCACATTTTAAAACCAATACAAACATCAGTTCATCAGCATGACCCCACACACACACACATGCTGCTGAGACATCACATGAACATGTCTAGTTGATGAAAACAGCATCAGACATAATGCATTCTGTCATTAGTATACCCCCCACCAACAAAGATGAATAGCACAAGCTAGCTACAGTTTTGGTGACTTTTGCAAAACCAATCTACACATTTGAACAAGAATTTCAAAGGTTTCCGATTAGGGCTGCAACGATTAATCGATTAACCTTAATCAAATCATTTATTTAATTAGTTGTCAACTAATTTAGTAATCGATTAATCGGATCGCAACGGGTTTTCCCACTTATCCATAGTTTTTCCAGTGTTAAACGAAAGAGGAGTGAGCCATCTCTCTTCCCTTACAATCTGCTGATAGTGGCACATGTACAATAGCGACAGCAAAGCAAAATATGACACGATTATAGTATCAAGAACAAAACATATGGCTTGAATATTTATTTTTAAATTACCTATTTGAGTTCAGAAAAATACTGGTCCTTTTAGACACCATGGGTCGCTTTAATTCATTTAAATTTTGTTTGTCTTTTATTTCAATAGCAGCCTAATCAGCAGCTAGTCACATGTATTTTTGAATGAATTATGTATTTTGTTAGTTAGAACATGTCTAAAATGAAATAAAATATATTTTTAAGGTGATAGCTAAATAAGTGTCATAATCCGATTAATCGCTTGAATAATCAGCCGATGAATCGATTATGAAAGTAATCGTTAGTTGCAGCCCTATTTCCGATGGGAAGCTGAGCACAACTGATTATGGAGATATGAATAGTTGAGTAGCTGAATGTCATGTGTAACTAGAGAAAAACCTGAATAGTTAAACATTACATTACAAAGAGGCTTAACAAAAATATGAATACATGTACCACAATTATAAATCTTTAATACAAAAGAAAAATCACAAAGATATATTCAAATTATAATAAGTGCATCAATAAATAAAATATTCAACTTTAACAATTATGTTTTTAACATGAATTTTCTGGATGGAAGTGGTTTCTTTGCATATCCCTGTTTTTTTGTTGTTTCATTCTTACGCAGTAGATGGACGTTTCATATGGTGCCGTACTGTGTACGAGTACACATTTTAAGTACTGAATGCTTGTATGCATTTAATGAATTGGAAGAGTTGAGATCAAGAACCATTTAAGTCCATAATAATTATCCATAATTTATAAATGCTGAATAAGGGGGGGTCAGGACAGATGGTACTTTTTGGGGAGGAGTCAGAATAAACGATGTACTGAAATGGTTCTTCTCAACTCTTCATTAATTTGTGCTGCATACTCCAACATTTACTTGCCCCATTATGAGGCCATGGTATCCTGGAAGCCCCATACTTCCAGAAGAGCGACTATGAAGTTCTCTGCACACAGGGGTGGGTTGTCAAAGGTGGAGCAGCTGGCTGTGCGTCCATGGTTCAGCTCAGCATCAAGGAAGAGAGCATTGCCGTCGCCTCCCCCTCCTGGTCAGACAGAGAACAGCATTAGTGCAGGTAGTGTGTACTGTACACAGCAGTTGGCAAATGGGGCTGTAGGACAATACCTACAAAGATAATAGTTCATTCATGGTTATTATTGACTGATGACTAATGCTGCATTCGCATGGGATCAGGCAAGCGATAAGACGGCAAAACCTGCTGGATGGCACGGACGGTAAAAAGATGAAATATTTGATATATATATATATATATATATATATATATATATATATATTATAAATATTTACATTGCTGCCGTCTGCTGTTACCATCGGTGGTTCTGTCTGCCGCGCCGTCCTGTTCCATTTACCATCCTGCTCCCGTCCACTAAAATGTCCGGTTTGCCATCTACTGCTTTCCTGATTCCATGTGAATGCACCATTAGGGAAACATTTCCTTATTGCTCTAATCCATTTTACAGTATATTATTAATATCTCAGCAACTAGACACTACAAGTGGTTACAGTTAATTTGTTTATTTAAGTGACAGTGAAGTGAATGGCCATCTCATTGGACTTTGTCACAGTTTAGTC
Organism: Benthosema glaciale; assembly: GCA_900323375.1. NCBI lineage: Eukaryota > Metazoa > Chordata > Actinopteri > Myctophiformes > Myctophidae > Benthosema > Benthosema glaciale. The sequence continues at coordinate 5,988 of OOFJ01114291.1, forward strand.
TGTTTACTGCACAATACTGCTGTAAAATATACACTGCCAGTGTCATCCAGTGATGCCTTTATATACACAACCCAAGCTTCCTTATCACAACGACCTGAGATGACTGGTATATAGACGATAACACAACGGGCACGGTATCTCCATAGAGACAGGGGGAAACCTTGCAGTTTCACACTCACCCACTATGATTGAGTCAAAGTTGCCAGCCATGAACATGGAAGTGTTCCTGGAGTTGAGTTTGAAATGCCGGGCAGAGAGGAAGGGGGACATGTCTCCGGCGGGCCTCTCAGTCTGTAGCAGGCTATTGGTACCTGGATCTTGGCCCTCTGAGGGCTCTGTGTCTACCTGGCCTTGATCCTTGGATGAAGCCAGCTCGGGGTGACGTATCACCACCCACTCATAGCGCTCCATCTCTGGCTTCAACTACAAAAAGAAACAAAACGGTGTCAAATGCTGTCAGGAGTTTGATAACATTTAGCTCACTATAGGTAGAATTTATTTAACTAGATTACATTACAGATACCAACATACACACACACAGTGTACCAAAATGGGTTCCCATCTTGAAAGGTATGGTTACAAAAAGGGGTTCCCAGCCATATGATTAAGTTCTCCATATCCCTCCACTAACATATGCTTATCTGATACAGGTAGCGGTCAGAGGCTGCTCTCAGTCTCTGTATCATCTGGTATCGGATGAGGCCCTAATCAGATACTCGGGTCAGGTTACTGGAGTTTCTGATCTGTGTATGTGTGTGTGCGCAGATTTGTGCGTGTGTGCGTGTGTGATGGCGGATGTTTTCTGGTGAGTCGAGGCAGTTTAATAATTAATTCAGAAGGCATCAGAGGCCCCAGCCTGTGTGCCATTTCTAGCCCAGGTGCAACAATGGATGTTACTTCTTAATGTAGCACCACCTGCCAAAACCAAGAAACATGATATGTAGTTGTTTGTTGCTAACAAAGACATGAATATATGACAAAGGCCTTGTGACCTTTGCCCTGTAAATACGGCTTCTCCTTGGGGAGCAGAAAGTGGATATGAGCCAGGAGAGCCATATGATACCAGCCTGGAAACCAGCCCAACCTGGCACAGGAAAATAATCCCTGGGTAGATTGGGTGGCACTGGCACTCCTCAATTTGAATTATATTTCCCTGAGCCCAAATTTGTGAGGGACCAATCAGAGCGCACTATTCAAAGTGAGACTTTTTTGCTGTGACATTGGAATCTCCAGACTAATATCTACATAGTGATATTAGTCTGGCCATGCCAGGCTAATATGATACAGTCCCTCACTGTCACCAGCAAGTAAATGGCGCCCCCTGGTGATGATATTCTGCCACTTGTTACTAATGTGAAAATGGAGGGACTCTTAATGCAACACTAATGAAATTGAAAGTATATCAGAATCTCAGGGAGTTCATAGTTCTAACCACAAACTAGCTTTCCAAAAAATAAACATTACAGTAAGCGGATCACAATGTTAGAATACATTCAGTCAAATAAGGTAGTATTAGGTATTATGAATGGACCAACTCTGAAGACGAAGCACTCCCCCGTGCCAAAGAAGCTGAGTTTGTTGCCTCCCCTCTTCCGCTCCTCCCAGTCCGTGGAGAGGAAAGCACCACACACCTTGATAAAACATCCCGGGAAAATAGAAGAGACTTTACAACAGGATCAACTGGAGTCAGAAAAACACTAGACATAGTTTTTTCAATGGTCGATGATGATGATGGTCTTTTCGATCCTATACGCACGCGCGTGTTTGTGTGTGTGCACGCGTGTGTACAACATGACAAACATGAGTTCAGCAGTACACAAGGCAAGCAGGGTGATGAAATTCTGGGGCCTCGTACTCAACAAAATATCTCCAGAAAAGTAAGGTTTTCTTGAGCCTAGTCAAAGCCCTGGTGTCTATAAAGTCTTAATCCGGCCAGTCTACAATACATATAATGTTCAATTGAATATATAAACACGGATATATAAAATGAACGTCTGAATATTTATGTAGAATGTTAAAACAGGTATAAGACAGCATGATGTGTATAGTGCTTACATCACCATCGGTCGTCCGGATTAGGAGAAGGGTGGGTTCATAGCCTTCACAATGGGAGTAGAACCTGGAGAAATAAGAGGAAACCATAACACAAGATGATTTAAGAGTGACTGAACTGAGGATCATATTTTCTATCAATGCCTCACTTTATGGGCAATAGTAGTGCACTTTGGATTAGTCAATTTTCTGAGCACAAATGCACAGCGAACCAATAAAGTGGGTGAATATTAACAAAACTTGTTGGTATTTATCCTACACAGCCTGACAGATTTCTGTTTTCACTTTCATTGATAAAATGTAAGGCTTACTATAGGGCTGAAAACAGATGCGAGAGGCCAACATGAAAGTCCACGTTTCGGTCCTCCATTATCAACACTGAATGTTACCCATGTCTATAAGTTGGCAGTTTACTTATTTGAGAGCCTCAGTTTTCATCCATTTTCATTGATAAACATTTTCCTAATCGTCATTTGGTTTGTACTAAAGTACAAACTTTGGTACAAAAAGTACTGGTACTAAAGTCATAACTAGATTCAATCATAATGGAACAATAGTGGCTTGTGTGATTATCTTATGAATTATAACCTGGGACATTCATTAACGTACAACTCGAGCCAATCCTAGCGGAAAATGTGTGGCTTGTGCGATTATGATTTTTCTTGTAAAATTAAAATAAAATTGTACAACTTCTTGTCTTGTAAAACGCTTTCTTGTAAAACTTATGGACACCAATGTGCAACTTGGTATAATCATATTCTCTAGGCAACTCCACTAGTAATCACACATAAAGCTGAGCATTGCAGTGGCTGCACCACAAAAAATAGAATTAAAGTGACACAGTAACTTTGGTGGTGACAGAAAGAGTGGAGACTATGATCTCTTTCACAAACTGAAGAGTTTTAACCCCTTTTGGACGACCGGGTCAAATTTGGCACATACCAGTTAATGGCCAAATATACTGTAGGCTATGTGAAAAAGAAAGGCTGTCAATGCCTATTGGGACAGTTTTGGGACATGCCAAGGTAGGACTGGAAGCAATTTGGCACCATCACATGGTTTGGAGAATAAATTACATTAATTTGAAAAAGCAGGAAGTGGAGGCGACAGCACATGGCTCTAGGCTGCCAGTGTGTGTTTTACTGCCCAAATCTGAGATTAGTTGTGCCAAAATAAATACACTAACTCAATGTCTCAACTACAGATATATTGAAGTAGATTACATTTGACCTCACTTTTGTCTGAGATATTTGGCAATGTATGTTTGGGACAAATTTGACCCATCAGGCTCTAGGACTACTAGATTTATGACATCACAATAATAGAGATAGTAGTAACTGTATTAGTGGGATAGTGGAAAAAGTGTAATAAGTGTAAATTTGCCATAGTGTAATAGTGTAATAAGTGTAATAACTATAAGTGTATGTACAAGTGTAATAAGTCTAATAGTGCAATTACCGTAGTATAATAGTGTAAATAGTGTAATAACCATAATGTAACAGTAATAGCCTAATGTGCCAAATGTATATCTATTGTTTGTGCTAAATTCAAATCGAGTATCTCAACTTAATATAGCATCTGATTGACAGAAACACTTTTTTTTTTTCATAATTAGAAATAATTCAGTCCAAAAGGGGATATAGATATTATTATAACCGATATGTTGTTGTGACACACGGAATGAACGCCGTACTCCAGAGTTCACATCTAAGTCCAGGGACTTAAACGGGCAGTTTCTAGTTCCAAATAGTACACAATCTTAACCCTTGGATAATGCAGGGTGGCGTACCTGTTAATGCTACAGCCGTGAGTTGAGGTGGTAAAGAGGAGCTGGGGTTGGCACAGGGCGAATCGTTCAGGGATCCACGACCAGATGTCATGCATCTCCTTGGCGCTGACTATCTCTGATGAGAAGGTGTCGGGATTCAGTGCCAGCTGTACATTCCCCCTGGAGACCCACAGAAAAGGCGGACCAAGGGAAGATCAGTGTTAGTGATGTTATGTCTTTTCACCAGTAAAAAGCAAAGCAGATGTGTGGCTGAGATATTGAAGGACATTATGATTGCTGATGAACCGGCTATTCGACTTCTACATAGTCTACACAGTCTAGGGGCATGACCAAAGCAGATGTCAGTGCAAAGAACTTTAGACATGAGCATTGAGCATTCATTCACAAATGAGAGAAGAAAAAAATTGTTGAAAAGAATAGACGTTCAGATCGAATAGAATAAAATGGAATGCAATAAAACCCACCTAGCACTGTAATAGAACCAACGCACAGGAAGTGATGGGAGGAGAAGATAGAGACAGTAGATGGAAAAAGGCGGGAAACCCAGAGAAAAGACAAACAGAATGGAGACAAAAGGATGTACAAATTAAACCACTGCATGCCAGAAAGCATTATCTACCAAGTATATAATAACGGCGTTAACTTGCTACTCTGCACTTTGTAGGTATACGTGTAAGTCGGTCACCATGCAAGTCACCAGATGGACAACTTCACACCAAGTTCAACTTCAAAATTAGCCTAGTAAGAAAATACTTAGAGACAACTAAATATTTACACAAGCCTTTAGGGGACAATAGGTCCCTAATTTCAATGGCAGACTGCTTTGACTGCATCAACAAACTGACTAAATAATAGTTAGTCAGGTGTGCATTTGTGATCTCATAACAAACATACACCCTTCACTAACCCGTTTTTTTTTTTTTTTTTTTACGGACATACAGATCCCATACGTGGGGACATGCAATACAGATCCCATACGTGGGGACATGCATACATACAGACCAACATTGTTCTATACGGCTGAGCCCTAAGCCATACTGTAAAAAGACCGGACTCCCTGACCAATTTACCAATTGAAATAGCTTGCTACTAACTGATGGACCTGCTTATAGTAACCGTTTCTGTGCAATTTTAAGAAGGCATAACTCTCATTCCTAGCATACCACCTCAAATTGGATTTTACAGTCTCTCTCTTTATCTAATCTGTATTTATGCTAGCATTAACAGAGTGTCACAATTACCTAAACCGAATTCCTTAATTCCTGTTACAGATACAGAATGTAATTTACATCTAGTAATTTATTTGTACAAAATTAGTTTCAAATTGTCCCAAATAAATTGGGGAAAAAAAGAAATAATGTTTGGCTAATATTGCAGTACATATGGTCTGGTCATGTCACTACAAACAAACTGTACAGGTAGGGTAGTAAAAGCTGCACTGCACATAGCCCATACATTGGTCATTACTTTTTGTACACATCCAGATCATTCAGCCAAAGTGCAGTTAGAAGCCTTAAGACAGCAGAGCACAGCATTGGGTCTGAGATAGGGTCAGGAGCATTTACAGACCAGCGCCACTGTTGTTTCCACAAATCTGTTAAGGAAAGTCGAGGAGGACAACACCATGATGGCTTAGGCCAGATTTTGAAAGCAGGTGAAAACAACTTGGACAGCCAGTAGATATAGGTCAGTACCGTTGCTTCTCGTCATGGAGAATACGATTTTCAGCCTACGTGACTAGCCTGAAACATGTGCACAATGCAGCTTTACAGGGTGTATGACCCTGTCAACTGACAGCATCCTGTGCAGATGATTTAACCCAGCTGAGACACACAAGGTATGTGATGCTTATCCGCATTCTATTCTCAAACATGACTACGGAGAGACCAGATCCCTTGCTTTGCCAGAACAGAATATACTGCAAACTTACTCACCATGGTGTGTAGTGAACACATTAAATGATCATATGCAAATTAAGTTTGGGTGGCATCAATTAACTACCATTTCTGAAGGACCTGGTTCAAGAATGTGGGCTTCAAATTTTAGAATAGATGAGAATAAGGATAGATGAGCCTGAAAGACACGCATACAAACAAAGAACCTAACAATCCCCCCAGTGTAGTGCATACAAGAATAGACATGTGAAAACCATACCGCTTCTGTATGACAGTAATGCCCTTCTGCTGCAGGGCCTTTTCATTGGCGATCTGCAGAAGGGTGATCTCCTTGCGGCTAAACAGGCGGATAGAGAAGGCCTTCTCGAGTAACTTCTCCGGGGTGACCGTGGAGGCGATGCCTTTAATGAAGGCCTGAATGTCTTTTCTCACTACCCCCGTGTCCTGCTTCTCCTGTTGGCCTGCCTGGCCTGCCTGAGTGGCCACCTTGTGCTTGCGGTAGAACTTGATGAGGGCCAGGGCCACCCGGAAGAGGACCTTGTAACCTTCCACCAGGTATACGTCAAGGACTCTGGCAACGTGGCTGAAAGGAAGGTCCCCCAGCACCCAGCGCTGCCAGTCTACATAGACCTCCATCACATCCTGTGCCGTGGCCACGATCAGCTTGTGGCCGGCCTGGCAATACTTGTTGGCCAGGTCACCGAAGGTCATGCAGCTGGACTCGTAGGCCAGATAGGTCTGATCCAGTAGCCGTCTGCTTGGCTCGTTGCAGGAGAGCATGCGGCTGACATGCTCAAAACACTGTGCCTCGTCTGCACTGAAGTGCAGGAGCAGCGCCGTGATGGCAGGCAGCGACGGGCAGTAGGAAATGTCCGGAAACTGTCCCACCACGCAGGAGATGACCCGGTGAACGGATGCTACAGCGTCAGACTTCAGGCAGTAATGTGGGACGGGGCTGCCATCCACAAAGTCAGGCAGTGGTATGGCTGAGGAGGGCTTCTTGGTGGCAGCACTTCCCATGAGGTCGCGGTAGACCGCTGCATCCGGGGTTACTGTGCGACAGGGAATGGCCTTGATGAGCTGCTGAAGGACCTGTGCGCGCAGTTTGTGGTTCTTGGCCCAGTAGCCCTGCCGAGCCATCTGCTTGAACTCCTTCAGGTCCTTACAGTCCACCTTGGTGGGTCCGCTGCTTTTAGCCAGCTCCCCCATCTGATCCCAGTCCACAAAGCTGCCATAGTCTTCCTCAGCCATTGTACCAGAACCTGAAGCTATGGCCAAGGCCACAGTGGGGGGAGGTCGAGGGACTGCTGTGTACCAAGTCTTCCGTCCTCCACACAACGGACTAGTTTTAATGATCCTTTAGCTGCCCATGATGTGGCCACCTGAAATGCAGATAAAACAGAATGAATGAGAATATAGTATTCTGGAAAAGGCAATTATGGTGGAATTATCTGTATTTCAGACTCGGATAAAAGCTCTGGATTAAGGAGGGTCAACCTCTTGTTAGGAGTCTTCCTAGATTCTCGGTTCCGATTTAATTGGCCGACTTGGTAAACTGTATCCATTTTATCTAAATAGAAGACCAAGACATACAATTTGCAGGCTTGTTTACCCATATCTGTTCTGCCACTGGGTTTCAGTTCATACAAGGAGGTGGTACAGGATCTGGGTTCACCGTAGAAAGAAAATTGGAGACATGGACATTGTCACACATCTAGAGATTTGAAATGCATGCAACGACTTTCCTAGTCATGCCACGTGATAAGAAAAACTGCAAAAGACGACCTTTGATGCAGAAATATGACGTGCAGAGTTTATAGGCAAGCCTATGTTAGTGATTACAGTCAGCTTGGCCACTGCACCTACTGTTCTTCCGGACAATTGTGGCTGAAAGCAAAGACAGTCACAATACATGGCAAAAATCCTTGATGTCTCTGACTTTAGTCTGAATGTTATCAAAGCTGAACCAAATCTGAATGCAGATGCTCCAGAAATCTCCAAAAGATACAAATTTACAATAGGTCCAATCTCCAAGCATTGCTTATAGCCTGATCTTTTGATACTGATCATAACTTGTCAAGATTATTATTTTTATTGTTATTGTTTTTACTTTTGTTGATGTATTAGAATTAGATAGTAGCAAAGCGAGAGGAAGAAAATCAAAGTCAGAGGGAGAGACTAAACCTGGAACTCAGGTTTGTGCAATAACTACGCAGAGTGCCCGGTACTACCGGTAGCCACCCATAATATTCAATAATCAAACATAATGTTTCCATTATGCTCGATTATGAAGGAGCTGTCTTGTGACAAACATTGACGTAAGGCTGTCATTCATCTTTGGCCTTATGATATTCTTTACCAATCACTACATTGTACACTCAATCAAGATGCCCCTCCATGCTGACCTGGCACTGTATGATATGTTGTATGATACATTGTGACTATGACATATACGGATACAGATGTGCATAAATATGGTCTAGTCTCTCTTTCTAGAGTACACACTGGCCTGTGCCTGTGTTGAGCTCAGCTCATGCAATAAAAGTGTCTCAGTCAGAATCCATCTGCCTCAGCATCCAAAAAGGTTAGGATGGGGCAAGTAGTACTTAGTAAGGATCACAAAGCAACGCCCTCGTGTCAGCTGTCATATTCCAGTGTAGACTACCTATACCATGTATGGCATAGCAATTAAAACATGTCAAGGAATCTTAAGGAAGGCACAAACCCCCAAGGTTCAAGCGTTTACTTCAAACTTAAAGCATGAATGGAAGTTAAACAACACCAAGTCAGTGAGGTCTCATCAAATATTGGAACAGCAAAGTCAGCATCAACAAAAGGTTAATGGCTATAGTCATGTGATGTGACAGACACTAGCATCATACTGGAGTAGGATGAACTGGGGCCAGTGTTCTAAAGTCCACCTGGTGAGCTGGACCAAAGACCTTCTGAATGAGACCTGTCCGTCCTGCACATCTACTGATGAATACCAAGGGGAAATGTGCACCACCTTTTAATGCACTTTGATTTGGGCCAAAGATCTTGTTTTTGGCCAAAACCAGCTGGGACTATAGAGATGCACCGATAGAAACCGATCTTTTATATAATTTAAGTGGTATAAATGTCAATCAGATATAAGTACAATATCATTTTGCATCTTTGTGACAGGCCTAAACATTCTGTCCTTCCTCCCCACACACACAGGAACAGTGTTGATGTTGAATATTCAAATTTGCCCCTTACACACAAAATTGGTATCGGACCAGTGATGAGAAAAACAATTGATGATCGGTCCCAAAAAACCTGATCGGTGCATCGGTCCCTACTCCCTAGCTGGGACTGCCATCATAGTTTTAATAAGATAAGCAATGGTCTGCAGGATCGATGCTCATACTTGGCCAGATGTTAACATCATGCAAGTTGATGCAACAATAGGAATTAGTTAACTGGAAGTGAAAGAAAAGGGTATTTCAGTTTAGTTAGTTACTTTACTTTTGTTGTGGCGATTAGGAATAGTGGCGTGAGGCTTATTGCCAGTGCCATCGCAGGTCAAGACTACGTCACCGCGGTTAATTACTGTAAAGCTAGGAGGTTTTAACTAACACAAGCTCGGTTGGGCACTGAGCCACAGAGCCAGTACGTGCAGCAGTAAGAACTGATCCCAGCACAGCTATGGGTGGCATAGAGTAAGTAGACCGTACAAACGGGAACGTCCAGTGTTACAGCTGTCAATGTTTGTCAAGTAGTTCACACTTCAGTCACACTACTGCAGCAATGCAGTGTACACTGACATTTAAAAGTAATCGTTCAGCTTTTGCTTTTTGATATTTGTCTTAATTGATACCTCGGTAAATGGGAAGTATCACTGTAACTATATATACAGATCTTTCGGCTAATATTCGACTAATTCGAGGAAACCCAACTGTGAAAACTGACAAGTCACGAACATTCTATATGAAACACCGTACGTGTCTCTTTAGTTAGGGAGGATTTATCACCCAAACTAAAGCCAATTCACTCGTTTCATTCATACCTGTAGTTAGCAAGCTATAGCTAGCCAGCCAAGAACAACCCATTTCAGCGCATTTACAGTCCACACACCAGCAGAGCTACGTTACATGCACATTGCGCAACAACACACATGCATTATGGACATATCAACTATAACACCACATCTGTTTCAACGCAGCAACGTTACAATCTCAATCTCTGCTAGCTAACACATAAACATGCCAACCCCAAATGAAATTTGGTCCCATGCACAGGGCTTGCCTTTCGCCCAGTTTCCTCCTGTGTGGAGTTGATTTGCTGCAAGCCAATGATGTACAATATAAAACCAAACGACAAAACAGACAGAGCCAATAGGTTTTTGTTTGCATTAAAAATTCGGAAGACAACATAAAAGCCACGAAAAAATACCTGTGTGTGAAGACAAGAAGAGACACTCCTACCTGGATATGAGATGTCTTGGAGGAGACGTGTGGAGCAGAAGCGTTCATATCGCGTTGGCTCGCGCATGCGCAGTGACTGACCTGATCTAAGGGGTAGACTAGCAAAGTGTATCAGAGCCACTATAGCTCTGGTATAGACTAGGATCCATCTGGTGGAACAGACAAGATAGTTCAGTTGCTAAAAATCATCCGAGGTATTTAGAAATATATAGCACAGACAGTCACAGATACACCAACTTATATGCTTAGACAACATACTTGTTGTTGAAATGGCCTCCTTTCAGCTTCACATTTTAGTCACACCTAAAGCACATTTATCCTATCAGTGCACAGTGGGTTTGCACTTTATTTCAAAATCATCTTCTGTTGTATTTTATGTTTTTTTTCCCACAATTCACTCACTCACTCACTCACTCACTCACTCACACACACACTCTCACACACACACACACACTCACTCTCTCACACACACACACACACACACAGACACACACCCACACACACCCACACACAGGTCCAGCCAAAGGTGCCACATCACTCCAGTCTTGGCCTCCTTGCCCTGGCTGCCTGTTGTTTTCAGGGTTCACGGTTCTGGTGGATGGATGGTGGTGCTCAGTGCACTGCTTACATCTTCTTTTTGTGTAATATTGCTGCTGTTTTCTATTGTACAGTTTGTGTTTTTTTGATTTTTATTGTAGGCTATGTACAGCACTTTGTCAATTGTACTATAGTACACTATGGCAGCATTATTATTCGTAAAGAATAGTATACAGATCATGTATTTGGCCACGACTTGCAGCTTGACATGATATGACATCTAACCAACTATCTTAGGCTTTCTCTAAAAGACTTTGCTTTGGTTACATGTGAAATGTGCCTTGTTTATTAGCAACGCTGTACAGGTAATGGCAGGCACTGAAGAGGTCAGGAAGTACCCAACCAAAGGCAACAACACCCTGCTTTGTCCACTTCTCAAAGCACCCGGCAGAACATGGCGATGCAACACATGACAGTTATTACCGATAATTCAATAATATGGGACAATAATTGCCTCTCAGTATGACTTGGGCTAAAAGGTTGTTTTTCCTTCCTGTGTTTTCCCTCGGCTCCTCTTGAATGCTGCTGGTGTTTTTCATGTCCTTATTTTGTGTTTCCCTGATCCCTTAGAGTTGGTGGTGTTTAAAAGCAAACGTGTGTGTGTGTGTGTGTGTGTGTGTGTGTGTGTGTGTGTGTGTGTGTGTGTGTG
>OOFJ01114295.1:0-23301 GCA_900323375.1 Benthosema glaciale
TGCTATCAGACTCGTCCCATAACCCTCGTGTGAGCAGACCCCACCGCACGATGGAATTCGCTAGTAGGATCGGTGATGTGATTGTTGCCACAGAGGAGTCTTTTGTCATAGGTCGAGGGAGTGGCTCTGTGGCGATTTTCGCAGGCTTGAAAGACGAAGGCACCGAAGTCGCCGTCAAGAGGATGCCCATTAGCATGTACAAGAGCATGGCCGTGGAGATTAAGTTCTCCGCGCTCAAAAGCATACGCCACCAGAACCTCGTCAAATATTTTGACACCGCACGGGACGATAGCTTCGGCTACATAGTCATGGAACTGTGCGAGTACACGTTACAGGACCGCATCAGCATTCTTTCCGACAGCGGTCGACGACTCGCCGTACGTGACCTTTTCGAAGGTCTGCGCAAACTTCACCACGGAGTGGCTTGGCCGATCGTTCACGGCACTCTCACGCCACGTAACATCTTATTGGGTAAGCAGTCCACTCTTTCTTTAAAAACAAAACAAAACAATGTCTTATGTTGTGTCTCTGACTTTAACCCGTGTTTTGCTTATCCTGCAGATATCAACGGGACTTTGAGACTGGCCAATTTCGGGTTACCCGAACCATACTGCATTAACGCGTCAACAACCGGGAACGGTGTGTCTTGGTTTGCCAAGGAGACCACCGAGTTCGTGTTCAACAAGGAGAGTTACACAAATGGCGAGTGTATCCCGTACACCTCTACGCACACAGACGTGCAGGTAGCTGGGATGATTGCATACTACATTTTATCCAAGGGCCACAATCCCTTTGGCAACTTTGCCGCCCGGTATGACTATAACATCTACCAGGGCAAGTACGCTTTGGACCACATCAGCGACCCGGCCGCGAAAGAACTCATCACATCGATGATCCGCGCCGTGCCGGAGGAAAGACCCACGATAAATGAATGTTTGCAACATGAATTCTTTGCGAATGATTAAATTGCTCCGTAATGTTTGAAACTTGATTTTTTTGCGATTAAATTGCTCTGTAAATGTGACGTTTTGTTGTATGTTATTATTTCACACACGCCACACAAATAAACCACGATTGAGTGAGAGCTAGAATAAGATATAATGGTTATGTGGTGTGTGTAGTGTGGTATTTTACATTCAAAGGCAGTAAACGACAGACAGACAACATCGTGTTGACCCAACAATCTTTTACTTTAATTCACATCTTGCATCGTGTAAAGCACACGTCGTGAGTTTCAAGTCACATCTTGCATCGTGTAAAGAATACACTGAAATCTCTCAAAAGTGAAATTGTTATTTGTATTATCTAAATGGGGAGAGAGTGCCATAGTAGCTAGCACACATCAGTTTAAGTCAAGAACCAACAGATTCAATAACAGGATCTATTATTTATTATTACTACTACAAAAAGAACCATTAAGGCAATCCAAAAGATGTGGAAGGTGAGTCTTGATGAAAAAAACACGAGAGAGTTGGAAATAGAGTACAAAGAGTGTTTCCAGCCTTGTGTACAAAAGGAGCCCCCAGTACAGTCTGACCCGCTTGCTTTTCCATGCCCTGAAAAAAAAACTGCCACAGCCACGACTGAGTCAACAGAGCCAAAAGTAAATTACATAAAACCTAAGGCTTTCCACGGTCAACCACAGACACCCAAGAAGGCAACAGCACCCAACACATTAGAATACAGATCATCAATGGATACAGTTGAAAAAAAAAAAACACAAAGGAAAGCGAAATCGAATCAACAATGTAATACATTAGATAGATGATATTTTGAGAAAGTAACTTGAGGCACAGCTGATGCTACTACTTTTTCTTTATTCTTGAAAAAGAAAAAGAAAGAGTTTGTGATTATCATGTGTGAAACCAGCTCTACTTTTTTGTTGCTTGATTACCATGTATGTACTTGATTTGATATGTCCATATGTTTTGATTTGAATAAACACGAAAAATTAATTTTGTCTGGTTTATGTGTTGTTTGTCAGCTCAATAGAAAAAAGAGATGTGACCAAGAACAAGTTTCAACTGTGTAATTTTATTCAAAGCCAGCGTACAAAGAAACACTTAAACATGTAGACAAAAAAAAGGAAAAGAGAGATTGGCAGTTGCTTAGACATACATTGAAGTATACACTCAGACATTTTATATGTTTTGTTGTTTATTCCATACAATACAACAGTCAAAATATTCTTGCTGGCATACAATAAATTGTTATACATTTTCAAGGTCTTTTTTCCTTGCACGCTTCTTTTTCATACACAATGGTTTTTTCCACATTACAGTCTGAGGTCTGTTCTTGGTCACCATTGGTCTTCGAAGATCACAGGATTTCTGTTTTTCTGCTCTACAGCTCAGTTTCGATTTTTCACATTTTTCAGTATACTTTTGAGTCAAATAAAGTTTTGTTTCAGATAAAGTGCGTTCTCGATCCAACCGGTGTTGACTCAAAGCTGATCTCTTCCACTGTAGATTCACCATAGTAGTTAGAGGTCCTGTTCCATAGTACACGAGAGCGTCGTATGAACAGTCAGAGTTTGCTTTAGTTAGCTTATCAGCGAAGTCTTTCTTGAACTCTGTCTCGCACTGCAAGCAGTTCCAAAACTCTTTCGAATGGCACATAGGAGCAGCAGGGTGTTTGCCACGTACAGCTTCCGTGACCTCCCCTTGAACACATGAACCCCACATGGTCTTGGTCGAACACGTAGATACCGTCGAGATCAAGCGGCTGGGGTGAGTCTCCCATTCGGACGTAATCATGATGCAGCTGCCGCAGGACACAATAAGCGGTTATATGTGAAAACAGCCAAACCAAAGACGCGGTTTTTCTATTGTAGCTACTGGGGTTGGAAATGTTTTTCAGTTGCAACGTGACACCTTCGTCGTGCGAAAGTAATATCATAGAGGTACGATTGCACCATAGTATGCTCTTGATGAGATTCCAAGCTGTTTCTGTTGAAAACCCTGATGCCACCAGGTGCTTAAATAACACCACTCTCGGGGCAAGGCTGGTGTATCGTGGGCTGTACCTTCGAGCCGGAGTTATGAGTGCGTCACATATGTAAGAAATCAGCTCATCGTTAGAGCCCGTGTTGGCTACAGAAGCAAGGTTATGTCTGAGCTCTGCCACTGTGCGCAGCGCCGCAGCTCTGTCGTCACATACACCAGGATGGCGCCACTCAAGCTTACGTGACCGTAACCTGCTTCTGTTCAAAGATCCGTACAACTGACAGAGATATTGCAAAGGGTACGTGCTCAAATATCTAGGAGCTTTGAGTTCAGTGAGAGTGTGCAGGTGGCATTTCATTCTGTTGTACATCTCCTTACTCAGCATTTTTTGTTTTACAATCTCGTCTCTTAATTTCAACAGCCGAAGTTGGTCCATGAACTTTGACGTGAGCAGACTGCATTTATCACGCTCATCATCTACCGCACGTGCAATCTCAGACGGTTCCGCTCGAACCATCTCGTGTCCTGTTTTGAATTGATGAGTCTGATCATCCAAGATTTCGGCTGTGTGCTGAAAAGCTTCGTGTCGTAATGTAAAATGGAAACACGCTATGGTTTTCTTCACATCTTCCCAAGTGTCTAGAGTGATTTCACTTTCAAACATGCATTCAGGGCACATCTTTGAGTCCATCGCAAGTTTCGGTACAATGGGATACCTCAGCATGAGAGCAAAAAAGTTCTGGAGGTTTTCAAGCATGTTAAGCACATCTTCTCGAGAGCTAGTAACAAACTCTCTGTTCAACTTGAAAACCAACAATATAGTCTGAGCCATTGTTACCGCTTGACCAGGTTTGCAAGCTATTACATGGGCATTGGCTATACCGTACACCGTGAGCCAGAGTACGTATTTGTTCACAAAGTCCAGACACGGTTCGGTCGGGAACTCTGTGGCTACACGAGGTTCTGAAAAGGTATCCATGAAAAAACGGAGCTCTTCGGTCAGTTGTCCTGTGACTCTACTCAAACACGCGGAATTGTACAATTGCGCTATGACCGTGGCTTCTTCGCAGCCGTCTTCTCCATCGATTCCAACGCCCCTGCTGCTAGCAGATTTGCTACAGGGTAATGTTCCTGCCATTCGCTCAGAAACAGCATGAGTCCTATCCATCGTGGATCTTTTGAACATGCGGGATGTTTAACGTCTTTTCTGTTCAAAAGCGCCGGGTACCAACGTGACAGTTTCGCAAACAGCTTTGCTCCATGTTCGCTGGCAAATGTGTCAGGGTCGGCAAACGGCTGGCAGTCAAACAGTCCGTCGGTTCCACCGGCTGCTTCGCTAACAACAGTGTCAGGTAGAGGTTCAAATGTGTATGTAGGCATACGATTTCTTTTGGGAACAAGGGTGTACCTGGTTATGGACCGTGCAATCTCTACCATGCGACTCCTGCCTTCCCGAACCACAACTGTAAGTTTCATCCGCGCCGGCTTTATGTTAGACAGCAGCTTGTTAGCTCCAGCCACCGCAGCAATCGCGAGATACACGAACCTTATCCCAATTATGTCCTCTTTGTCGTAATACAACAGAGGTTGTAGCCCGCAGCCAAATGTGAAGACTGTGCACAGATCTTTTGTGAGCTCGGAAAAGCTGCAATGTTTATAGTATTTTACCACTCGACCGTCCGTAGACAGTTCGACTTTATTTTCGTAAGCATCGTTAGTTGTAGATTCTAGAACTACATGACCCTCTACCAGCGGCTCCACTGCCGTAAATTCAATCTGCAACCTCGAGTTTAGTGTAAGAAAGCAAGATAGACCGCTTTCATTCCACTTGCTTTCAAGTACCACGCTGTCCACAGTCCAGCCGGTTTCAATATCGCTCGCGTCATTGCCGTCAGTGTGGGAATCAGAATCACCCTCGTCGGCAAGACTCTCGCTTTCGAGCTCCCCGTCAAGGCTATCTGACGAATGGAGGCTCTCTGAGTAGTCAAAGTCGCCCAAATTCCACATTTGTAAGGAGTCGATGGCACTATGTGAAGGACTCAGAGTTCTTTCCGATTGTAAAAGAGACTTTGTGGAATCGATCGCATTCCACACTCTCTCTTTAGAACGGAAGAGGTCACCGTCGGGGCTTCTGATGACAATCTCCACAGGCGTAGATGTTGAACATATGGCTTCGTATCGACCCGCTGAGCGCCCGGTCTCCCATCTGTACTTTATTCTAGCCACGTTTCGGCAAAACACAACGGAATCCCTTTTAACCCACGGTGTTTTTTCCCACATCTCTGGTCCTCTGATACCTTTGGGTAGGTCATGTAGTTTACAGAAATCCTCCACCGAGGCTTTGCATCTAATGTATAACACCGGGCAGTCGGCCTGGTCGTTCAGATGCTCTGATGCAAAGCTTGCCACGGCGTGAAACCCGGGATCCTTTTTAAGCATAGCAAGATTGTAGCTTTTTTGACTATCGTGAAGCACAAGGTTTCCTCTCGCTGATACGAAGACCACAGCTGTAGAAGACGAAATGGCTTCAATTAGATCGGGTCTGCTGGTCGAACAAGATACGACATAAACAGACCGCTCAGTTTTTAGCACGTCAAGTTTTTCCGGTAACGAATATACCCAAGGTACAACAGACCCGTGCTCAATGTCAGGTGTAAAAACTGAAACAGACCGAGACCTGAATGGGCCTGTGGCTCCCGCAAACCACACTAGGGCTCGTTGTATGTACTCATACAGGCCTGCCTGAAAACATCTGATTTCCAAATCTTCGTGTACCTGATCCGAGAGCATGCGTTGACCTAAAACTGCCACAAACTCTGTAGCCGAACACACTTCAGCGTAGGTCACGTTGAAGTTATCGCTGTCAAGAGGATAACCCGGCTGCCATTTAGGGAGTTCTCCTTGATTCTCGACTGACGCGGGGCTGGCACACCACTGTCCGGGATTTACAATCACAATCAGGTTAGCCATGGGCACGATGGCTTTTGCGGAGAAGACGCTTAAAGGTTTGTTGCTTACGCTACACAAACCTCTTGACCAAAGTTTTTCAGTGGGGCACACAAGAACACGAGAGCATATTACGAGGAATCCTTTCCATGCTTCCGGATCTTGTCTCACGGCTGTTCTATAATCGATTTCCAAAGTGCGCTGGGAGTCTTGAGTGCAAGTCAGCATCAACCTTTTAGGAGGAGCAAGGCACATCCACTTTGTCACACCAGGCCCCGTCGACTGTCCTATTGTTGTCAAACTGGCAGTCGTCGGACAATCCCATTCCCAATCTCGAGACGGTGGAGCTTTCCGATAACGCCAGATCAGAGTCGTTAAGAATTTCCAAGACGCGCCTTCTGTTGCAGTGTAACCTTCCAGAGGATCCCGAGGTCCTTTGCGTACAAACATTTCATCCAGAACCACACTTTTAGGTCTACATTTTATCCCATCTCCCTTTGCAATCAGATGAGGTTCAGGCCATTCCGGTTTCTCGTTTTTCTGAACGTCGGTCCTGTAAAATGAACTGCTCTCTACTACAATTGCTACCGACTCTAACTTGTGCACCAGGGGCCCGCATCCTTTCAGGTAGAACAAAGGCGATTCGGCCGCAAAAGCCACTGTGTGACCGTCTATCACGGACGTACCAGGCTGCCGAGATACCTTGTCCGTTTTAGTTTCCAATTTCATAAAGGACCAATTTCCTAAACTGGTTTTCACTTTGCGAGGGCTATCGTGTACTCTCTCAAATATGTACACAGGACCAAGTGTTCTAGAATACGCAAGCAGTAGCAGTTCAGCTTCGTCGCCTCTGGGTAACAGCGGAGATCCTAAATGCAACTCGCAGGGGTCCAAAGGTTTGGGGCCACAGCAGCGAGCAAGCAATGGAGCAAGGCGATGATCCTGTGCGCACAGAAACGCGCCTATAATGTTCACTCGTACCCGGCGAGTGTGAAAGGGTTGATCCGTCCCTCTGGTCCACACCGAAGCCGATCTGTGTCTGGTTATAGTTATAAGCTTGTAATCAGAGAAACTGTTGACCCTGCAGCTTTCGGCTAGATGGCTAAGGATCCCGTACACAGGTGAAATTTCGCCTCTACCGTGTATGTCAAATTCGTAATCAAGAACAATTTGTCCTACTTCAATGTCTAGAACGCAAGGATGAACGGATTTGTAAAACCACGTCAGACATGCACTCACATCAAAGTTCTTCTTTGCGCCACCCGTGCCACATAACCTTGCA
This sequence comes from Benthosema glaciale, assembly GCA_900323375.1. Taxonomy (NCBI): domain Eukaryota; kingdom Metazoa; phylum Chordata; class Actinopteri; order Myctophiformes; family Myctophidae; genus Benthosema; species Benthosema glaciale. Next base: position 7,174 of record OOFJ01114295.1, read on the forward strand.
CAGTGACCCAGCAGCACAGCCTCGTCCAAACACGCTTCATACACCGATCCACATTCTCCAGGGGATCTATCTGCTCTGAACACGCACATGGGATTCGGAGAGGACTTTACGGTGAGATGAAGTTTGTATTCAGCAAGTGGACAAGACAACATGGAATCCTCCTCTTCCTCCAGTTCACCGTCACCTGCAACAGCCACTTTAGGGAAGAATTCTCCGTCTCCTATCGATGATGCGTCTGCTTTTACATAGTTTTTATTTTTCACAGGCCCCAGCCACGATTTTGTATACAGAGACTCAATGCTTTTCTGTAACTCTGCCACAGAAGGTTCATCCGTGTACACTGTGTACATACACCGTCTGGTCCTCTCCATGGTAGCTTTAAAAAGACGCATCAGCTTACGCTCCTCGTATCCTTTTGCGTGGTCGCTGCAGACCGCCTGCTCCAGAGCCGACATTTCTGTCGTGTCTCTATGTTTAAGAGACAACCTGTCCATGTCCCTCATTGATCGAGAGTAATTTAGTTGGAAAAAACAACCTTCCAGAAAATCGTCTAACTGAGGGCTTTTGTTTTGATTAGAAGCAAACACGTCCGTGTCATCCACAAGTTTCGTTTCACCCCAGACCCATCTAGGTTCAGGGACAACACCTTGTGTGCTTGGAAGTGTCAACGTTACTCTAGCCGAACAGTGCCTCAAAGAAAAAAGATTGCAACACTTGAGGATTTTCAGATTCACCAGCCCTAGCGTTCGAATGCCAAGTGAGACGTATTTTCTGCTGTGTTGTTCAGTTGCACCTTGACCGAATAGCACTGTGTGACTTGTATTGTACAAGCCTGGGGTGAACTCATGCACTGTGTTGCATGCTTTGGAGATATCAAAGGGACCATTTTGTTCAATATTTTCATCGCAATCTTCCTGTGATATATCTTCCCAGTTGCCCTCATCGTCGTCCTCTTCGTCCTCTTCGTCCTCTTCGTCCTCTTCGTCCTCGTCGTCCTCGTCCTCTTCGTCCTCGTCCTCTTCGTCCTCTTCGTCCTCGTCATACGCTGGATCACTCAGTAGCAGCATACTCTCTAGCTTTTCTGTCATGGGGGTCTCTTGGTGCACCGTTATGCCTGTAAACGGCGTGTGCACAACAGGATTTTTAGATAAAATTTTACGCAAATTATTTAGAATATCGCTGCGTTTAACGCAAGCTGTGATTGTGCTATTTCGTGCATGAAACTCATCAAGACACATGTAGCACAGCAAGAGCTCTTGAGATTCTTGCAGTGACAAACTTGGCAATAGAAGATTCAACTCCTTACGAGTAAGCTGGCAGGCTACGGAGAAGGCATAAAACACAGCCACTGCGCTTGTGAAACAAATGGTCGAAGGGATGAATATTTTTTGCTTCTCAGGAATAAGCACAGCAGAATAACGACACAGCAGGTCTGAGCCTTCAACGTCAACTGCAAACATTTCACTCAGTTTGTCATGTTTGATAATTTGAACACATCTTGCGTCTGGCGAGGTCATGGTATCGGTATTTCGGGTTGCTGCTGCGATCTCAAGAGAAGGCACATCTTGTCTTTTTGACGAGACAACCAATAGTTGATGGCCGCAAGGAAACCATTCTGTCAACCGACCTTCTGACAAGGCCTCTTGAGGATGTAACACGTTATCTTTGGTAGTTTTGAGGCGACAGGCTTTTTTCGGTATCACCAGAATACTTTTCCTAAGCACATGTCTGAGGATGACCACGTCCTTACAATCAACCAATACAGAAAACCCGCATGGTAATAACTTCACATCTGCGAGAGTGGCTGAGGCGACTCGATCAGCGGTGCATAGTCGATGCGGTGTTTTGGGAATGTGCATGAAAGTGCTGTGGTCTAAACAAACAGGGGTTTCTTTCAGAGGCTCCAGTTCTGTCAGATCTACTCGCAGCGAGTCTGGTAAGATGCACTTTAAGCTGTACAGTTTGCCCAGATTTGGGTCGCCGAGTGCCATCGAGCATAGTGTTTGCACAATGTCGGTTCTGCAGTTTTCGTGAAACAACAATACACAATTGACCCTCCAGGTTGAAATTAGCTTGTACAACGCTGCTCCATCCACTGTGTATATACAGTCCGATTCCACCCGTACACCTCGTATGTCCTTTTCCTTCACTGTGTACTTTAAGGACCACGCTGACAAAAGATCAGCTAAAATAACGTGAGGCTCTCGTTTATTCTGTGTCAACACCAAAGACAGTGCATAGTCTGGTTCCTTGAAAGCGATTTCTGAGAACGTAATGTGGTTAGACAGATGTCTGGTGGAATGGTTTGTTTTTGGTTCGTGTGTGTATTGGAGTTGGATCACTTGACCGTTTTCATTCATTGTGACATACTCCCCCTGTGATGTCTCGTGCACAAACGCTTGCTTCGAGCAAGGCAGGATCAGATTTTTGGCTGCGCGGTCCGCTATTTCCGCGTGCGCGGATTGTGTTTGAGTAAAAAAATCGGAAAACCAAAAGGGGTCCAGTTCCGCTGCCAAGGTCTTACCCTGTGGACCAAATAGTCTGATCTGCTCTTTATCTGTCAACCGTCGTCTTCCTGAAGATATGCAGCTGTACACATATAGCATGTATTTATCACACATGCGGGTCATGGTTCCTGGAGTGTATCTGCAACCCGCATCGAGCCTGTCGGGGTGACACGCCGGCACACTTTTACTTTCGTAATGTCCGTTGACACTCAACCAATCTCCCTTTGGAGGAACACGACATGCAGAGTCGAGGTGCAGAGCCATGATTTGAATGCTCAAATGCAAGCAGTGGTTACGGGTCTGTTTGACAAACACAAATCGATGCAAATGAATCAGAAACCTCCATTGGCCTCGGCCTCGGCGGTTATGGACTACACAAACGCTGGCGATTCCGCCGGCTCCGTTGAAATGAAGCAAACGCACCGAAACGTGGATATGGAATCTGTGTTGTCAGTAGTACACACCCGCAAGGGTCCGGTTGAATTTGTACAGTTTGACTCGGGTGGCAGTGACGAAGATGAAGGTATGTCAGTACACGGTCCACACGAACCCGAGTGGCCCCCGGACAGTAACACTCAAAGTAACATGTATCACCGAACACGAGAAGGTGTTGTTGGAGTGACCGTAAACTACGATAGCACAGGCGGTCGTACGAAAAACGCTCGACTCTCGCGCACTCGGTGTGTGAGATGCGAAGCTTACGATGTTCACTGCAAGAGCGCAGCCGAAAATTACCGTCGCGCATTAGGGAAGTACACAAAGACGGTATCCGAGCTGATGGTGGGATTTCGAAGTGTTTTGGATCGATATCCGGATCTAAAAACAGATTGCTCAGACGAGCGTGTGCACTATATAGTTGAAGCGGCTCTTGGTAGAAAGAACCTTATACAGGAGATGATTAAAATCAATGCCAAGGAGAGAGCGATTACACGATGCGACTTACAGGAACAGTCTCGGAGTCAAGGGTTGGACCACCACGCTGCCGTGTCAAGTTGCGGTATCATGGAAATGCAAGAGGCTCTTAGAGAATGCTATTCCGACAGCGAAGCTGTACGACTTCTGCTTGGCCGATACAGTGAGCTTTTTGTGCGGTACGTACAAGTCTGGCAAGGCATGTGCGCAAAAATAACACGAGAACTCTCTCTCGCAGAATTTATGGATTTGACTCGCCAACGACCAGGAGTAACTAAGGACGGGGAACCTTGGTTGATGGCAAAAGTGTTTCTTTCACGTATGATCCATAAGGCAAAGTCGCTTTTGCCTAGATCCTTTGCCAATACCTGTTGTGATACCATGATCAAGTTGAGCAACGACCTGACTGTTGTGCCCACTACAAACTTCATCATGTTCAAAGATCGAATTGCTAGACAAGTGACTCAGATCCGTACTATACTAGATGATAACGGTACATCCGGATGGCAATGGGACACTTTTATGACAGATCTTTACCTTGATATACGCAGTGATCTAGCTGTGCTGGAAACATTAGTTGACATCGGCGAGTTGTCAGCCAAGACGTTGCTGTATGAAAGATCTATGCTAGTTACCAAAATGAAACAAATGACCCTGAACGAAGCCACTTTGCAGACACGGCTTAGCGCAACTCAGACTGAACTCAGAGAAAAGACTTTACAACTTCGAGGACACCGGCAGGGTGCCTTTTCTTTCCAAATGTAAAAGAACCACGTTGTTCGCACCGGCACTACAATACTAACAATCAGAATGACTCAACAGCATGAGACTGCAGTCTCGTTGTGTGTGTGTGTGTGTGTATTTCCTTCCACAACGATATACGATATTGCTTGACCGGTCGGCTCAACTGGTTGCAAATGGATTGTAAGTGCCAAGCGCTTACGTTTCAGAACGACGCAGAAGAGGACCCGCAGTCATGTACATTATGCCAGGATGCAGAAAAAATGCAAGAGTACATTGTCACTCAAACCAAGGCAACCCGATTTATTCCCTTCACCGAAGCCTTAACTGGTGCCATGGTACCGTATGTGCAAGTGTTAGATTCTTACGACACATCTGCAGCGGCTACACCATTATACTATGTCACCAATAATATACTGTGCATGGTTGAAGGAGACGTGCATACAAAGGACGTTCCTCCATATGGACCATGGTTGACAGATTTCGACTCTTGTTTGAAATCATACCGCAGATTAAGACAAGCGGGAGCGGTCTGTGTGTGTATCCCAGAGCTTAACAGAATTGTGCTCGAACAGAAAAATGACGATGGGCTGCTGGCGACACTGCATGAATGCGTGCTGAACAACGGTTGTGTTAAGCAAGCCGTGCTGTCGTTCGGCCCCTTTGCGTGTGATGCTATATTCGCACCTGTCATGGGGACAATACTTCGCTCACAGTGGATCGCTTCCCTCAAACGTGAGCGCAATGCTGTCAACGGACTTAAACCAGGCTGGGCGTCTGAGTTTTATGATCGTACAAACGTACCGTTGGGTGCCGGTAACAGACGCATCTTCTCGAGCAGTTACAGTTCCCACACATCCAAACCGTCCCATTATGATCCCGATGTGATTGTGAAAGGTATTTTGCACAAAATGAGACTGTGTGGTTACACACCTTGGTCAGCAGTGCAAGCTCTGCGCTGTTTCGAAGACAAGCTCCTCGCTCTAGCTTGCCCCGAATGCAAAACTCGAATTGCATCCATGTGCGCCTATCTGGCCGAAAGCGCAGCGGTTGAAGCGTCAAGAGCTCATGATTGGTTGGTGCGAAACGAAGCTGTGATTCAATTGTGCTGGACGTTGAGCGTTCTGAAATCTGTCGAGGACACAGAGAACATGCAGCTGCTGCGCGCATGGGCAAGATCCGCGATGGCTCACAGTTTAGGATATGTCTCCGTATGCGATACAATCGAAGCACTTCAAAGAAGTGTCGCCGTATACGCGATTGACCACGTGGTCGACTCCGATGTCACGGAAAGCACTTATCGTGTCGACAACATCGACAACCGCGCTGTACCACAGCGCATCGTTTCAGCTTTAACCAATGCATGCGAGGTTCGCCAACCCTGGCGTCCGTGTCGTGTTGCAAGGCGTATGTCGGAGTTTTCGACGGCAAAGGTTTTGAAGAGTGCAACACAATTCGATGTCGACCGAGCACCTCACATTCCCAGCTTTGTTGCCGAAGTGATAGTTGTGTGTTTCCCCGGTGTGCCGGAGTGTGCCCTCGCATGCTTAAATCTGAAAGCTCCAGAGTCTCCAAGGTTTATGTGCAAACTTTGGCCTGTGTTTGTAAACGGTACACGAGCGTGTTACACGCTGTTTGAAAACTTGAATTTCCCTGCATCTTCGACTGCACAGTACTTGCTAGAGACTCTAGCTAAAGCCTGGAGACTTGTACCTGACGAGACAATATGTCATTGGTTGCCGACGACGGCTGGTGATAACATCACTTTGACAAAGAGTAACTTTGACTCGCAGCTTCTTAGTCCTGTGAAAACTTTGCTGCGACATGGGATCATCGACGAAGCTGAGCGGAAACACATCGTCACAGTTCTAACAAAAGGCGCCTTGCCTGCGTTTGCAGGCACCCAGGAAAGCATACCTGATCGTATCACAAGTTTGACGCTATCGGTGGCCTTTGCCGCATGCGGCAAACGGATTTTGCTCACAGACACCGTTGCAAACGGTAAGCCTGGAGCTGTCACAGTCACAGTCACAGAGGCCGGGCTGTTGTATTATGCGGTGTGGTACGTTCTGGTATACATGCCTGCAATTGCATTGCAGCCATCGTTAAAGAGCTACTTGACGGTTAGGGGTTCGGTCGCTGATAAATGCCTATGTGCAGGGTTGATGGTGACAGAAGCGAACACCGTCCACAAAGACCTTTATCATAGATATCTCAATGTCAATGTTTCACGAGACAGCTCGCAGATATTCCAAGCGATTACTTTATTTTTTAAAGATCTGCTGGATGAAGACACTCTGGCTTACGTGGTTCGCTTATGTGTGCCTGTTACCATCGCACAGCTTCCCTTCGCGAAAGAGCGCAACATTGTCCCGGGCACTGTGACAAACGCACTGGACGCCAGAGACACATGGCTTGCCAAATTAGAGGATCTACCGGACGACCAACCGCCGTTTCCATACGTGGGTCGGATAGAGGGAAGGGTCCACAGTAGCATAAACGGTATGCTCGGGATAGCTCCCTACAGGGGCTCATGTTCACTAAGCAGACCCAAGCAAAACTTTGACCCTTGGTATGACACGTTGATCCGAGTGAGTTCCAATGCCAGCTGTGTCAGTCTCGATGTTGAAGACGAAGAGCTCACAGAAAGCAGCACCTCGTTGTCTTCGATGCGGTTGAAGAGAAGCAGAAAACAACAGAGAAACAGGCCGAAGGCGTCATCAGGATCGCCCGTGCAGGTCATAGCGACCAGTCCTCATTCAGGCGAACGGTCTACGTTGCCTCAGACTGTGCCCATTGGTGCTGAGGATGATGATGATGATGATAATGACGATGATGATGGCGATGAGGTGACCAGCCAGCAACCCGGTTCCGCGACGACACTTAACAACCATCAACCCGGTCCTGTTTCTCTGCACACAAAAAGTGACATCCAGCCGGCCGCTTATGCTGTGGACCCTAACCCGATCTCCGGCGAGGCCCCTGCTGTAATTGCAGGGCAGACCACTGACGAGTCTGCGGCTTCGATGCGACTGTGTAAGGCTTTGACAGTGTGCACAAGTTGCAAATCCAAATGTTTGGATTTGAGTCATATAATGACTGCAAACTTTACTGAGAACTACACTTCTAAACCCGTCAGCGACTCTCCTGCGTTGAGTGGACCTTGCAAGAACTACACTTCTAAACCCATCAGCCACTCTCCTGCGTTGAGTGAACCTTGCATGGTTGCATTTGAAGACACAAAATGTTTCAAAATACAATCTAATAATAATAAATGGAACGGATTCCCTTTTAATGAGTATGATAATCTACTCCATGCTCTTTGGATCGTCTTTGTAGGTCACAACATCATAAGGGGAGGCTGCTGCCCTGAACCTTCATCTGTAGAAGCTCTTGCTGTAATGGTACACTTGACAGCGAAGGCTTTGGATCTAAATTTTCCTGTCTGTCACAGTATAGACAAGTTAAAGGGTGTATGCGAGGAGGAGAATGATTTTGCATGCATAATAGCAGTCTGCACAGGACTGTTCAACCTGAATATGAGGCTGTATACTGACACGCACACCTTTATTTTCACAAACACAAAGTACAGATCTCGGCTTCCTTACGATCTTATGTTAAAAAACCAGAAGTGGTTTGTAAACGCAAAACTCAAACCCAAAATTTCGACAGAAAGTCAGATAAACTGCTATCATGGAAAAGAAGTCGCAGCGTATCTCAGACTTAACAACTTGCAATTGATTAGGGTATCCGGGGATAACTATTGCGGATTTCACACTGTATCTATCCTTTGCAACTTGGGCAATCGTACAAACCAACAGTCTCGTGATAATATACTTGACACATTTGTGGATTACATTGAAAACCGTAAGCACGACTCCGACATTAAAGCGTACCTACACTCAGAGAGTGTAGTGGACATTAGCAAACTGAAAGAGAAACTGTCCGCATTGAAAAGATGGCTAAGTTTCGACGAAGTTAGTTTGATCTTGAAAGCCCATGGTAAGACGCCATGCGGTTTGACTGTCTATTCTTTTCCCATATACAACAGTCAAAGCTCTGTGTTTCTGTGGGCAAATAATCATTTTGAGCCCATAGTAGCTATGTCGACCTAAATCTCAAAGGCGTAATCCCTTGAACCTGTGATTATGTTCACCATTACAATGTTGTAAATTTGTATTATTGTGCTACAATAAAAACATACACAACACGTTTTTTGATTGAATCTTTATTGTCAGGTACACAGTTCAACCGACATGATAACTTTTATGATGATGATAATTCCAACTTGTTATAAGGCACATTCCTGTTCCCTTCATCTAAGCTGTCTGCGCACTGATGCAGTTTTTCATATGGTCCGAGACGGACTTCATGCTCCAGTTATGTCGCAATGGCTGATTATCCCTGCCAGAGTGGCTTTTGTCTACATATCATTCAAAGGTTTCTTCGCTGTAATTGTCTGTCTCACGCTCACTCGTTGCAGATGTATTTTTGCTCATCACGCTAGGATATACCGAACAGACGGCACTAGCCCAAAGACGACTTGTTATGTCGGACAGTGTACGTGGCCGTGTGTGGCCAGGAGAACGTGTGCGTACAGGCGACTGTCCTTGAGCAAGAGCTTTCTCGTGAGCGGATCTCCCGTAAGCAGGAGATTGTGTACTGTCGAGATCTGTCAACTCTTGGGGGTTACTTCTACACACAGGAGACTGAAAGGGAACCGTTCCTTGTCTGTGAGGGGATTGGATGAAATCGATCGCGGCTCTTTGTGAGCTATGCGAGGGGATAGGAGACTGTGTGTAGTTAAAGGGAATGGCTTGTCTCTCTGCAAAAAGCCGCTGAAGGTCTACGGTCGGTGGTCGGCGATCGGTGATCGGTGACAGCATATGCTGCGAGCCTTGTCTAGTCATTGAGCCGTCGCCCGATCTTTCAGCAGCGTAGGATGTTTGTGCAGTCAAAATATTTGGAACGGCACCAATTCTATGGTGCGCAGATATTAAACTGTCTGTGGCAGCAGTCTGAACCTTTCTCGAGGTTTTGGCGGATTTTCTTTTTGGTTGAGAACTGCTGCGCACAGCAGGTTGTGACACTGCCGACGGTTCCGGGAGAGATGCTCCGGTTTCGTGTTGCGTGGGCTCAACTATTATGACTTTATTCCATCTGAAAGTCTGGTTGTGAATTTGAATATGAAATGGTGCTTGCACACGTACGGTATCTTGGTCTATTAGGTAGCTGGAGTAGGGGCTCCTCTGATCCTCCGCTAACATAGTTTTCTCAGCAGCGTTTTTAGCGTAGCTGCAGATGATAGAATCAAGTTGCCTCAGATTGTTTGTATGATCGCACATCGTATCGCTAGGACTGTCCTTGCAATTCGAAGACAGTGTCAGTATTTCTTTTACAGCAGCTGGTGTGTAATCAAGCAGCCTCAGTTGAGTCAGTGTCAGATAAATGGCAGCTAATGCATTATTATTATGACTTTCACCGAAAGTCTTCTTGTGTCCCAAAGTGTTAGCTGAATCAATCAATGCGGCCATGAAGTCTAACTTAAATCCCTTAGGTGTTCTCCATATCCTGGCAGGTTGAATGCATATCAGAGGGAACCCGAGGCGTTCCAGCATGATCGTCTGAGCTTCAATGAGACATACCAGAATGTGCCAAGACAATGTGCATTTATCTTCATGGGTTTTCACCATTGACCCTTCTGGGCTGCCAAGATTCCACAGGCCTACAATTTCACCTACATACAGACCGGCTCCTTGGGTTGACAGAGGGGTTTGCGCTATGTGAAGTGCATACACTCTAGAAACCAGCTTATTGATCTGCAATTTGGTATGCATATCCAAAAGTTGCTCAAGGACAATCACGTTTGAAGTGAATATTCTGATCACAAGAAGGTCACGGTGACCTTGGATAGCAACAACTCCCAAAGACCGAAGCATTGATAACCTGAGGGATGAAAGCTGCGAAGTGTCTTTTCTCTGGTTCACAGGATATTCGCTGACTACTATCTCAAGGTGTCTGTAACCGTGCTCTGGAGCAACCGTGAGGTCGATCGGTCTGTAACTCTGAGCATCTTTAAGGCAGTCTAGTGTGTTTTTGTCTACTTGGGATCTGTACGTCAATGTCTCCTCGCGCAGCATTACACAGGCTGTCGTAACCAACGATTCAATTCCAGTAAGCCAATTCTTTCTATGATTCCCAGTATCAATGCTGGACACATTCATGTCCTCAACGTGAGCAATTTCGTTTTGCCACATGTGAAGCGACTCCAGTCCGATCGTAGTAGGGTTTGGGCCTGCCGGCAAATAAGCCCCGTCTAGTCCAATGATTTCACCTCGTGTTCGACCTACGCCCATGTAAGTCATTGTATGTGCATGGGTCATGTACACTTTACCTGGGTCCACACCTTTCGACTTCCAACGATTGTTTTCCTTCACAAAGTCTTTGTAAGTTACATAATGACGTAATGGAGTTGATTTGCTCGTGCTGCATACTAATGCTTCGCCGCCCAAAGCCTCTTGGGTGATGCTGCATTCGTTTTCAACTGTTTGCACACTGGCTCCGTCAACCGCGTTGACTTGATTCGTTGCAACAGGCGCAGGCAATGACTCTCTAGGTTCGAGCTGAGGCTGTTGATCAGGGGTGCTCGACGGTCCTTGGTTAAAAAGAGACAAGTCTATATTTTGCACCTGATCCCATTGACAAGAGTCCATATCCATATCGCACAACTCTCTTGTATCAACCTGTCCTGTAACGGCGCCGGCTGCACCTTGTGCACTGCCCGAAATCATTTCGGGCACAGTTTGAATCATAACCGTAGATAACAAATCATGGGCCATCATGGCTTCACCATCATACTTCGATCCCACATCCTTGTCTACTCGTTGTAAACTTTGCTCCGCAGAACAATTGTCGTTGACCATACAGTCTTCAAAAAATGCAAAGGAATCATCCTTCGAAAGCCAGGCGCATTGCAGAGACTGTGCAAAAAGAGAATCTTCGATATAGAAGTTTCCAATCGCAGACGTCGAAGGTCCGATAGGGAAACTGTCTGTCACGGACACGGCGGGTCCCAGGATCCCTCTGATCTCAGATGCAGGTTCAACCATGCGGCTCTCCTCAGGCTTCGGCTCTTTAAAGGGTTGTTGCACTCGCTGTCGTCTCATTTTACCATTGCCACTCTTAATCCTGTCAATTGTACAGCCTTGCCGCTTTGGCCCTCTGGAGCGAGGAGGCGGTTTGAGTACTGTGACCAAACCACTCAGAGTGTCCCAAGCAGCCGGGTCTAAGTTTTTCCGCGCACAGGCTTTGTCCGATATGAGCAGCAAACTTGTGAAAGCAGATATTGTAAAGAAGTCCAAGACTTTAGAGTCTACTTCAGATTGATTGCCCTGTACAAATGGCAACCATCGTTCGGAGCAGCTCCAGGTGCTCTCTCTGAGCAGAAGAGATGTCCTCCCGCTCTCGTTGCTCCTTGCCCAATTCCCTTGCTTAAATGCCACCACTGAGTTCACACAATCCTCAAAAGAAGGGTCTTTGTAGGAATAACTGTCGCTTGTCCATATTCCTTTTACAATCTGAGCGGGAATGGTCTTGTTGGAAGTGTACGAGCAGTAAACGCCGACAATGACATTCATACATGTCAATCGGAACGACATTTCATCATGTTGTACAGCCGACGCTTTGTACATTTTCTGTAGCGAAATGTAAGGCAGTAACGACAGTACCTCACGTGTGCTCTTGTGCACAAAAAACGTCTTCACTATGTACAAAGAGTCTAGGTCAACAAACACATTTGGGTTGTTGCACATTCTCCTTGGAGGTCTGCAACCAGAGATGCCCAGGTCCAGTAATGAAGCTAAGATGCCGATGTACACCTCATAAGCCTTTTTGCGAGATTTATTTCGCTGTAGCCACGATGATAATGGCTCCCATTCATTGGGCAGCACAGTAACCATGTGCATCATTGTTTGCTGCGTCTCAATGGTTTGAAACATCACACAGTCCAATCTGGGACTCCTACGATCAGTCTTTAGGCCTAAATCACTGACACTGTCAGCAGTCAGGTTATGCTTGGACACACAGGTAGCCATGTTGTGAAGTGTGTCCTCAAGGTGATGTTTTAGAATGCACACACTCAACACGTGCACACTAGCTGTTGCAGTCTTTGATAAGACTTGAATGTAAGGGTTTAGTCGCGTGCAAAGTCGCGTGCAAGTGGCGTTCTCCGTGCCCGTCTTATAGTGCAAGCAATTGTTTTCAAAAAAGCTGTACAGCGGCTCAGGTTTTCTGATCAGAAAGTTGTCCGTTCTCGCATTCCAACTCAGTTTATTAGACTGGAGCTCAATGTAATATGGCAGCCTAATGTTCAGCACCGTGCTGGCTGTAGCGTCTTGGCAACGCCACCACATCTTCATACACTGCACACAATCTCCTTTCCCCACATCGCCACTAGTCTCACACAGTTGCCTTTGTACCAGCTCAACCATATCTTTGATAGATGAGTCAGTCCCGTATACAGTGTATTTCTTACTTTGGACGATTTCAGAAAACAGCATGACAAAAAACGGAGTGTGTATGAGGGCTAGATGCTCCAACATGCTAAGGTCGTCAACGTAAAGAACCGGGTTAAAACCGTTTTCAATTGGGTCTTTATTGTTGATTGTCCACAGTCCATCGTTCGTAAAAAGCAGTGTCAAGTTATTGCACAGCACGCAGTGCTTGTTGTTGAAAAACGTATGGAGACCAAAAGGGACTGAGCTGTCTTCTTGCTGGTAGTAGTAATTCTTGCCAATGTAAAACTGACAATTACCATTTTCAGTGACTGGCGATGTAAGGATGTAATTCAGACAATCCTTAACTGACATAAACTTTCTGTCGGGTGTACGATCGAGAACACCGTTGTGTAACGCCGCTGCGCTAGTCTTCCAGCGTGAGGGATCCATTGCAGCTAGACAACCGAATGAGTATAACCGTCGTCTTTTTTCCTTCTTTTTTTTTACATAGAAGACTTACTGTTTGCAATTGTAGTGACAATAAATACCACATACATTAGGGTCGGTTTCCTGTATGCTGGAGTCTGTATGAGGTCCAAAATGTCAACAAAAAAAAGTGTATATTTACATGGTTTCGGTCCCCAGTGAAAGTATAACAGTTCTTTTGGTAAGTTACTTAGGCGTAGAAGTCTTTCTCTGTTAAAAGAAGTCTGTCCAAGTTACACAGTTTCCCTCTGCTAAAAACGTCTGTCCAAGTTACACAGCTTCTCCCACTTACAAAAAAAGTATGTCCAGATTGCACAGTTCCTCCCTTCAGTTAAAAAAAAAATGTCTGTCCGGATTACACAATTTCCTCTGTGTTGGTATTCAGAGAGGAAAAAAAAAAGTCTGTCCAGATTGCACAGTTCCTCCTTTGCTGTTAGTCACAAGGCATTTTGCACAGACCTTCTTACAAAGGCACTGAAGCCTTTTTCTTCCCTGATGAGGACTGAAAGGAGGAGTTCAGTAGCAGGAGGAGCCTTAAAAGTTCAGCCTTCACACAGCTCTGTCACCACACACAAATGGGAAGGTCCATTTTCCGAAGGTCTGATTTTAGATCCCCGACCTCGCCACGTATAAAATAAAATAAAATAAAAACTGCATGCGCAAAGGACGGTGATTTCGGGGGTATTTTTGCCCGAAAGCTGTCTGAGAAAAAGTTCTCTTTTTCTTTTCGTTTTCCAGCAGATGCATCGACAGCTCGCTATAGTATAAGCGGGGGTTGTTTTTACCACTTTTCGCCACAAGATGCGAGATAGTCCAGAGCCGAAAAAAAGTCCTTATATTTGTACATCTAGCTACACACACCAATACACATACATTTTAAACCATTCATAATGGTTTGGTTTTTGACCGCGGGTTTTTTTTGTTCATTGTTTGGTACATTGTATTTTTTAATGCCCCTCGTAGTGCCCCTCGTTGTGTATAACAGACTTATAGATTACCGTATTGCTTCATTGTTTGGTATATTGTTTTTTTTTGTAGTGCCCCTCGTTGTGTATTTAAGACCTATAGATCGCGCGCGACGGTATAGGAGCCGCAGGTGGAGGACGAAGCTGAACAAGATATTTGTTGCCGAAAAAGCTCGACTGACCAGGGTCGGCGACGTGACTTTTCTCGAAGACCTGTCGTTCGTGATAAGTCTAGGGAGTTGCGGCAAGGTTTTCTTAGGCCTGAAAGACGACGGCACCGAAGTCGCCGTCAAGAGGATGAGCCTCAGCATGTACGGTGCCATGGCCGTGGACGCCAGGTTCCCGACGCTCAAGAGCACGCGGCACCGGCACCTCATCAGGTACCTCGACGTCGCGCGGGACGCCAACTTCGGCTACGTGGTCACGGAACTGTGCGAGTACACGTTGGAGGACAGCGTCGAAAATCTTCCCGGACAGCGCGTCGAAAATCTTCCCGGACAGCTCGCCGTACGTCACCTCTTGGAAGGTCTGCGCGAACTTCACCACGGAGGGGCTTGGCCGATCGTTCACGGCACTCTCACGCCACGTAACATATTATTGGGTAAGCTGTTTAGTTTTTTTTGTTTTTTTTTTTAAACGAAGCAAATTTTATGTTTTCGGGCCCATGGTGTGCCTCTAGCTCTAACCCGTGTTTTGTTTATTTCGCAGACGTCGACGGGACTTTAAAACTGTCCAGTTTCGGGTTACCAAAACCATACTACAGAGAAATGACTTGTAAGAATGACCGAATCACAACGGGGCCCTTGGTTGGGTCTTGGTTGGCCAGAGAGACCGTCGAGTTCTTATACCGTGATGAAAGTTACACAGCTGAACACATGTCCTCAATGTGTTTTCCGTACACCTCTACGCACACAGATGTGCAAGTAGCCGGAATGATCGCATACTACATTTTATCTAAGGGCTGCCACCCGTTCGCCAACAGGTCCGTCTGGTATGACGATCAATTCCACCCCACCCAAGAGGACATCGCTAACATCCGCAAGGGCTTGTACACCTTAAACCACATTAGAGACCCAGCTGCGAGAAACTTAATACAGTCGATGATCCGCGCCTTGCCAGAAGAAAGACCCACGATAAACTATTGTTTAAAACATGATTTCTTTGCGTAAATGTGATGTTTTGTTATATGTTATTGTTTTATACTATACCACAGTAAATCACGATTTTCCAACACCATTATACCACTATAATACTATTGGGTAGTACAACTCGTCCTTCTTGCAGCGGCTGAGTTCAAAACCTAAGCTGAAAACCGCGAGTCCCCTGCACGACATTCCGATCGTATGGTTGCAAGACACTGCCAGAAGCTCTTTCCCTTCAGCGCCGCCTGAAGTTACCGGGTTTGACCCGACATCGCTTGGAGCACAGCAGCACGGACATGCTGAGACTTGGCACTGCGGTGTTGCTCCTTCAGGTCCCCAGATGAGTTCCCAGGGCTATACCGGTATATACCCCACTGAGCAACTCAACAGGTTCTCTACTGTTCCTAGGTATGCTGCGTACGACAAAGTCACTAATTCTACCGATGGCCACGTGACAGAGAATGAGTCTCATCGGAAGAACGTTGAAGAGTTCTCTAGATTGAGGGTCAAAGACTGATAAAAGTCAGCTCTACGAGCCGTGATGTCTAAGCAACTAACTGCCAAGCTCTCTTTTTATTTTTTGTCTACATGTTTATGTGGGTTTTTTTTGTACACTGGCTTTGAATAAAAATACACAGTTGAAACTTGATTTGCAATTTGTTCTTTTGAGCTGACAAACAACACAAATCAGACAAAATTAATTTTTCGTGTTTATTCAAATCAAAACCATATGGACATATCAAATCAAGTACATACATGGTAATCAAGCAACAAAAAAGTAGAGCTGGTTTCACACATGATAATCACAAACATATCATATCAAGAAAAAAGTAAAAGAAGTTACTTCCTTGAAATCTCTATCTAATGTATTACATTGTTG
>OOFJ01114296.1:0-11086 GCA_900323375.1 Benthosema glaciale
CCCTCTGGCTGTCGATGACGTGGTTGTTCTTGCACGGCCACTTGCCCTTGGGCTTGTCACTTTGAGCCTCTTCTTTTCGTGCCGTGATACGTTGAGCCTCGTCCTGGTTCCTGTCGACAATACACCGGCCCCTCTGTTTGCGTGTCACTGCAATGTCGCTCGAACATTCGGCCTCTGTGACGTCTAGGATTTCAGGCCTGTTGATCCACACTCCCAAAGACGCCTGCTGGTCTACCAGACCAGCAGGGTCAACGTGTAAGTCGGTTACACTGTTATCTGGCAATATAGTGCATTCTGCACCTGGTTGAACATCATCAAATGTCTGCAACAAAGTCTGCTGTTGGTTCTCGTGATCTTCAACGGGATGAGGCTCTGCGTCCGCCAAGACCATCCGTTTGATCGCCGCCCCTGTCTCGGCAACAGGACCAACGTCGCCGAACAGCATCGTTTCTCCGTCCAGGATTAAGTCCTGTAAAGAAATATTCCCATACGTGGCTTTGTGATCTATTTCAACAGCGGGCCACATTGGCACCATATCTCTCTCTGCGCCTGCAGCTGCTGGAACCTCGACCGAACTGCTGCTTACATCTTCTTCCTCGAGAAGAACCACGGTTGAAGGAGCTTCGCGGTCTCCGTTTCCCACGTCCCGACAAAGCGCAGGCTCTGGCCCCTGTCTTTTGTAGTGTTTGCCGACTGACTGTGGCGCTGGACCAGGTGCATCTTGAGATCGGCGCTTAGTCGTCACCGCAGCAGATGTATGATGCGTGTGCATGAACCCAGACGCTTTTCTCCTATACCAGTCGTAAGGCTCAATCTTACCGGGCGCGAGCCTCACCAAGTCAATCCCGTAGAACCTCTTTTCGCTCGTGTCGACGAGAGACACGGCGCTTTTGTCAACAGACGAGCAGTCCTCGGCTACAATGACATCTGTAGTCACACAATCCCCCACGCGAACCGTTTTGGGTAGAAACTCAGAAGGGGCCTCGGCGGGGCTAACATCTTCGCTCAGAGCGACATATCTGTTAAGCTTGAGCAGCTCACTTGGACACCACCGCTCTTGCGGGTAGAGCGTGATACACAGTGTCCCGATCTCAATAAACCGACTGTCCACCATCCCATTACCCATACCGACCAAACTGTTGTGTATTTCCTTGACACTGGGCCGTATCTGTCCATAGCTCTTGACCAGCGTGTCTGCGTTTATTATCTGCATGTGTTTGTGCAGAAACGAGCTGTTGTTTTCGGGCGTGTACACGCCGACAAGTTTTGCGAGATTCGCAGCGTAGGTTTTCCTGCAGCTCGACAACGTCTCGGTCTTGTAGGTGATTAAGGGTTTTGTAGCGTACAGCTCCCACATCACGCAATACCAGCTGAAAATGTCACTTGCAGTGTTGGAACTCAAACACCATACTATTTCTGGCGCGGCGTTGGTGCGATTGCCTCGCGCCTGGTCAGGTGTCACAAAGTTACATGAGGTGCCAAAGTCGCTGATCTTAAAAGACACCGGTACAGGATGCCTGTTCCTCTGGTAGCACACCAAGATATTTTTGTAAGTCAGGTCTCGGTGCTGAAGAGCTCTTTTCTTCATGTACTCCAGCCCTCGAAGGGTATCCAGCTCTACCAGAGGAACCATTCTGTTGTTGTTGTTTTTAAGCCGAAACATATACTCATACAGAGAACACAACGCCTTTTCCATCACAATGACTGTCTTCCCTGAAAGCTTGTCCTCGGCATTGGCGCACCAGAAGGCTCCAAATGTACGCAGTATATTCGGATGTTTCAGGGACACGCCGACCATGGCTTCCTCGACCTGAGCCACGTGAGCGTAGCAGTTGAACTCTTTATCTACATACGGAACGCTCCAATCTACCATCTCGGGGAAGAGCGGGACTTTGGCAACGAGGGTCCGATTCAGCGAGACAGTGACCCCGAAACCTCCCCTGCCCAGTGCAGCAGATTGCATTAGGGGTTGTATGTCACCGTCGATCTTCTCCTCGTGCTTCACAGTGTACATGAACCATGGTTCACTGGCAATTGAGACCTCCGGCGGTTTGTATGTGCGCTGAAATCTGTCAGCTACAACGGCCGGTTGTTTGCATGCCGTTGTTTCGTAGGATGTCGGCAGAAAACCTTCGATGACAGGATGAGGTTGTTGAGGTTTGGCTCTGATCATCTCAGAATCGCAGCAGTCAAACTTCCGCAGGGACGGCAAGTAGTTTGCCTTCTCTGATATGACTGAGTTCAATTCGCTCGTGTAAGGCGCATTGTAAAGACACCTTGTTATGATCACAAACTGAACAAAGTATTTTGTACTCCCTCCCTCCATTTCACAAACAACCAGTTTACCAGTCCTGTTCGAGGAATCGAGTTCATCCGTTATGTCCATCACATGCACATCTGTTCTCTGGCTCAGTGATACGCATCGCCGAAGAAAACCTCCGGCGTCCGTGGTCGGATCGTAAGCCTCGTGCGACCGTACATTCAGCCATTGCAGCACTTTGCCGACGTCTTTGTAATATGAAGTCCTAACGTGATACAGATTGTGCTGCTCAGTCATAGACAAGAGCACCTCTATGTTACTCTTCTTGGATCCCATCTTGACTTTGAGCGGCCGCCTCTTGTCCGACGATCTGAAATAACCTTTGCTGACAGTAAATAGAAAAGATGACCCCGCTCAGACGACGCGTTACCTTTTCAGATCAAGCTTCAGTAGAACTGTTTGAATGCCTTGTGATAGCTGGATCGCCTGCGATAGGTCTGCTAAACGAAATTTATCTGCGTGACAGGTGTGTTCTGAAGGACAGTCTGCCTGTCCTACGCGATATGTGGCAAAGGGTAGACTCTATGTTTGTACCTAAAGAAGACCTTGAGCATCTCCATCGTATGGAAGCGGAAAGTTTGTCCAGCAGCGCAGATATCCCAGAGGCTATACTTGGGGACAATAATAAACTTGCACGGTACTATGTGTATCTCCTGTTCAGATACGTCATGAGTTGGAATTTCACAAACGATATGGCTGTGTACACCGGGTCCAACTCGTCCTTCTTGCAGCGGCTGAGTTCAAAACCTAAGCTGAAAACCGCGAGTCCCCTGCACGACATTCCGATCGTATGGTTGCAAAACACTGCCAGAAGCTCTTTCCCTTCAGCGCCGCCTGAAGTTACCGGGTTTGACCCGACATCGCTTGGAGCACAGCAGCACAGACATGCTGAGACTTGGCACTGCGGTGTTGCTCCTTCAGGTCCCCAGATGAGTTCCCAAGGCTATACCGGTATATACCCCACTGAGCAACTCAACAGGTTCTCTACTGTTCCTAGGTATGCTGCGTACGACAAAGTCACTAATGCTACCGAGGATGAGTCTCATCGGAAGAACGTTGAAGAGTTCTCTAGATTGAGGGTCAAAGACTGATAAAAGTCAGCTCTACGAGCCGTGATGTCTAAGCAACTGCCAAGCTCTCTTTTCAATTTTTGTCTACATGTTTAAGTGTTTTTTTTTTTGTACGCTGGCTTTGAATAAAATTACACAGTTGAAACTTGTTCTTGGTCACATCTCTTGATTTGCAATTTGTCTATTCAAATCAAAACCATATGGACATATCAAACCAAGTACATACATGGTAATCAAGCAACAAAAAAGTAGAGCTGGTTTCACACATGATAATCACAAACATATCATATCAAGAAAAAAGTAAAAGAAATTACTTCCTTGAAATCTCTATCTAATGTATTACATTGTTGAGTCGATTTCGCGCTACGTGACAGAGGTTGCTGCTTAAAAAATTTGTTTCGCTCTTGAGAGCGGTTCACCGAGTCAGTCCAATTCCCCTCGCTCGCTCTCTACTTAAGAGACCCCAGCCGCGTTTCTTTCAGCCCACAAGAGTCCATATTTATTAGGTTGCTGCTTAAAAATTCAGTTTCACTCTGAGAGCGGCTCACAAAGTCAGTCCAAGTCCCCTCCGCTCGCTCTCTAATTAAGAGACCCCAGCCGCGTTTCTTTCAGCCCACACGAGTCCATATTTATTAGGTTGCTGCTTAAAAAATCCGTTTCACTCTTGAGAGCGGCTCGCAAAGTCAGTCCAATTCCCCCCGCTCGCTCTCTGGTTAAGAGAGCCCTGCTGTGTTTCCCCTCGCTCGCTCTCTAATTAAGAGACCCCAGCCGCGTTTCTTTCAGCCCACGCGAGTCCATATTTATTAGGTTGCTGCTTAAAAAATCCGTTTCACTCTTGAGAGCGGCTCGCAAAGTCAGTCCAATTCCCCTCGCTCGCTCTCTGGTTAAGAGAGCCCTGCTGTGTTTCCCCTCGCTGGCTCTCTAATTAAAAGAGCCCAGCTGAGTTTCCCCTCGCTCGCTCTCTAATTAAGAGAGCCCAGCTATGTTTATTTTCCGCCCACACAAGTCCATCTTTAAGAGGTTGCTGCTTAAAAATTCCGTTTCACTCTGACAGCGGCTCGCAAAGTCAGTCCAATTTCCCTCGCTCGCTCTCTGGTGAATACCACCGGCTCCAGCAGCTCTTTCACGACGGGATTTTTCCGCAGAAACTCTAGTACCAGCAACACGGACTCGATGAACATCAACGGCAACAAATACTCCATGATGAGCTCCTACAGCAACCCGAAGGAGAGCAGCGCGCCGAGCAGCAACAACAGCCTCAGTGCCACCACTGCCCCTATGAACAAGGAGAACAAGTTTCGTGACCGTGCGTACAGTGAGAGCGGAGGAGACCGCAGCGGGCAGCAGCAGAAGACCGCCTCTCAGATCAAATCTCAGATCATCACCCGCTACAAGACGGAGCTGTGTCGGCACTTCGAGGAGAACGGGGCGTGCAAGTACGGGGAGAAATGCCAGTACGCGCACGGCTACCACGAGCTGCGGAGACAACTCCGCCACCCGAAGTACAAAACGAAGCCCTGCCGCACGTTCCACACGATCGGCTTCTGCATCTACGGTTCCCGCTGTCATTTTATCCACAACGCCAACATGCAGGGGGAGCCTAAATCGGCTCGGGACCTCAATGGCTACGGCCAGAGGGACGTCATGCAGCAGCCCGGCTACAACCAGAGGGACAGACCAAAGCTTCACCACAGCCTGAGTTTCTCTGGCTTTTCCACCCACCATGGACTCGAGTCACCCCTGCTAGACAGCCCCACGTCCGCACTCCGCCGCTGCCCTCCACCTCCTCCTGCTCTCTTAACTTCTATGAGGCCGTTCTATGTCTATGTCTTCGAACATGTGTAACTGCTTCCCTTTAGCAGCAACGTGATGGACTTGTACCACTCTGACAACCCGACAGTACTAGCTTACGCTTGGGCAGACTTTGCACATGATACGTAACCAGCCAAGTGAAACTGTTGTATAACCCTATGTATTTATCACTGAAACTCTGGTAAAGCGCAGAGGTTCTTTGTAGTCAGTCTATTGCGCTGTTCATTTGTAGTATGCCTTGTCTTTATTATGTACATGTTGCTTGTTATGCATTCTGTGTTGTAACCCGTACAAAGTATAATAAACACATACAGGAATAAAACCTTATTCAGAGATTATTTATTTTATTTTATTTTATTTGAGCACAATAATTGAGTATCATAATGATCTAGTTGACAATAAAAATAATGCAACTCTATACACGATTTGTGTAAAGGGTTTCCACTCTCTTGCACTTTTCTACTCTGGATACACACAACTCTTCATTTTCACACAAGTAAAACATGAGCCTCCTCTCCTGTGGAGTGGCGGACAAAAATAAACCCAGCTTGGTGATGAATTAACTTTAAAAACAACTGCTTCGCAGGCTCATTTCTTTTACAATGCATCTGTTGAAGAGTTCTCTAGATTGAGGGTCAAAGACTGATTAAAGTCAGCTCTACGAGCTGTGATGTCTAAGCAACTGCCAATCTCTCTTCCCTTTTTTGTCTACATGTTTAAGTGTTTCTTTGTACGCTGGCTTTGAATAAAATCACACAGTTGAAACTTGTTCTTCTTTCTTGATTTTCTTGATTTGCAATTTTTCTATTGAGCTGACAAACAACACAAACCAGACAAATGAATTTTTCGTATTCGTGTTTATGGACATCAAATTAAGTACATACATGGTAATCAAGCAACAAAAAAGTAGAGCTGGTTTCACACATGTTAATCTCAAACATATTATATCAAGAATAAAGTAAAAGTAGTAGCATCAGCTGTGCCTCAAGTTACTTTCTTGAAATATCTATCTAATGTATTACATTGTTGAGTCGATTTCGCTTTCCTTTGTGTTTTTTGTTTTTTTACACTTGGACCGGTGTAATCTCGATCGGAAGGAGGATTTTCATCTAGATGGCTTATACATACGTTATCTAATAGACACATCACATAGTCTGTCATACGAATAGACTCTGCGTTTTTGAAAACTGGTGTTTTATCCATTACATATTATATATCACTTCTTCGTCTGAATTTTCCGGCTCAGTGTCCTGCTCTTGATTGGTGTCACACTGCAGATCACAGTTATCTTGAGAAAGACTTAGTTCTCTTTTTTTTTAGGACGATTTTGGAGACCTCTCCGAGCACCTCTCCAAGCGTGCGTCTGACGGTCGCGGGGACCTCTCCGTATGAGGGGATTTGTGTTTCTGATCGTCTGAATAGCAAGGTGATTTGTAGCCGTGTTGACGCTGCTGAGGCAAACGATCTCGGGGCTTTTCTTTTGTCAGGTTTACACGCTTGCTTTGAGCTTTTTGTGATGAAGATGATTTTTTACGCAGAGGACTTTTGCCAGACTTTTGTTGAGGCTGGTTGTCCTCGGAATGGCTTTTATGAGTCTTTTTCTTCTGAGAAGTCTCAAGTGTGCATTGCAGCGGATCCTTAGCAGAAGGCACGTTTGAAGTTTCAGGTGAAGGCCTTGAAGACGGGTCAGGTTTAGACAGCAAGTCGTTCCACGATTGAGCTGACGCTTCCTCCTCTTTACTGCATTTCTCAGGTGGCTCCTCGGAGTCAGACTGAATGTGTGCAGCTTTGTGTCTTTTTATAGGGACACAAGAAGCCTGTCTTTTTAGGCGCCTTTTTCTCTTGACTTCTGTAGTCTTGTAAAATTCATCGTCAGAATCACAGTCTTTGATTCCCGAGTGATATTGCTTAGCTTCTGAGCGTTCGTCGACGTCCGAGCGTTCGTCGATGTCCGAGCGCTCGTCGACGTCCGAGCGTTCGTCGATGTCCGAGCGCTCGTCGACGCTCTCGTCGCAGTCCGAACGCTCATCCACGTCGAAGCGCTCATCCACGTCGGAGCGCTCATCCACGTCGGAGCGCTCATCCACGTCGGAGCGCTCAGGATCAAGGTCCTGTTCATCGTGATCATCTGATGCCTCATGGTCAGAGTGTTGAGAAAACAGTTTTCTTTCTAGTTTTTCACACTGAGATGATCGCACACTATCATCTTCTTCATCTGTATCCTGAGGCTCTTGGTCAGTCTCGCTGTAACCTTGAACTTCTTCTTCCTCTTCTGCATTTGCATATTTTGCATCTGCTGCTTCTGCAAAATCTTCTCCTGCTTCTTCATCAGTGTCACTGTACACCACTTTCTTTTTTGATTTCTTAGTTTTCCTTGCAGCAATTTGCTGGCTGTACTCATCAATCTCTTCTTCTGCGTCTTCTGCTTCTTCTTCGTCATCACGGCACACCACTTTCTTTTTAGATTGTTTAGTTTTCCTTGTAGCAATTTGCTGTCTGTACTCATCAATCTCTTCTTCTTCACTGTCATCATTGATAAAACTGTCAGCGTAATCTTCTGTTCCATCTTCATCATAATCATCATCATCATCGCCTTCTACGGCGGCTTCACTGTCTATGAAGGGATTTGTTTTGTGTTTTCCCCTAACCCTAACCCTAACCATGTTTGGTTTCTCGACTCTTTTTTCGATCAGACGATGATGTCTCCTGTCTTTCTCTTTCGGGGCCATGTTATCCTTGTCTTGACTTTGGATCCTTCTGTCTTTATCTTTTTTCTTAGCATCTTTAGCCTTTCTCTTTGCTTTTACTTCGCCGTCAAGCCTTTTGTTTGAGGCCACACGAGCCAGCCTGGTCTTCCAGCTGCTGACGCTCATCTCACTTACACACTTGAGCAAAGCTTGACTGAGTTTGTCATCAGGGTTGTACCTCTTTAACACATCCACTGTCGTCTTGTTCACGGAGACCCACTCCTGTAGCAAGTTCGTACCCTTGCGAGATAGCAAAGTGTTATTCAGGCCCAGTATCATGCACACGGCATCTCTTCTAATCGGCTCAGCATGCAGCCAAGGTTCACTCAGCAGTAACACTGACAAATTCTTGAGCCAAGCATTTGTAGGTGACGTGTCGGGTAACACAATCACATCGTCAAAGTCTTTGCTACCGTCCTTGGAGCAACCTTCGCTCGAGCTTTGATCTTTGCTTGGGCTTTGTCGACAATGAGATCCTTGTGATCTTTCTTGCTGGCTCCCTTGGCTTTTGCATACAGTCTTAGGTTTGGTGATGGCAATTCTTGGTGAGCTTGAAGACGAATCGTTGTCCTCGCTTCTAGTGTCCTTTGAGTCGTCAGATGCCTTTCTTTTAAAGCGTATGTGGCAACTCCTCAGTTTCAGGATGAGCACTCTGGCCTCGGCGGATACAAGATCCACTTCTGGATCTTTCCGGTTTTTCGGTGCACCCTGTACCATGGATTGCCACAGTTTCTGCACCTCGTTTACATTGTCCGTAGTCCAAGGCTTTGTCAAAAGTTTTTCAAACTCTCCAACTCTCAAGTGTCCAGATTTTGTGATGTAAGCCCTTGCTATGTTCAGCCAATCCGAGACGTATTTTGTGAATTGAGCACGTACCATTTGGTTGTAGATTAGATTCATAGCATTTCTGGTTGTTTCGTCGGCCATGTACTCTTCCCACTTTTTCATGTAGAAACTCACAACTTGCAGAGGACAATAAAGCAGCTCAGCGGCTGCAAGGGCATTTGGTATTTTGTAGTTCATCAACAGAACCCCCGTGTCCACAATCTCAAGCATCACAGGGCTTTTTATGAAACTCTTCACATGCTGCGGGGTCGCGTGAAACCAGCCGTTAGGGTTCACACGCTTGTTATACCCGCTCAGCGCAGCATTGTGAACCTCTTGATACACATGTTTTCCTTTCAGAAAGGTCTTCTGGTTCAGCTCGGCTAAAGTAGACTTCCAGCAGGAACCTAACATTCCGGTTCCTTTCACGCAAGCCTGTTTCAGGGCTCTGTAGAATCTGTACGTTGTAGATACATACAGTGCTTCTATCTTAGACTGGTCTTCGCGTAAAACAACAATTGCAGTCAGGTTTGTTCTTTTCCCATCCTGAAGTTTGCCGTTTCGTCTGAAGTACACTCCTAGTTTCTCATTCTTCTCGTGAGTAAACATACTCAAAGAGCAGTTCACCTGCGACTCATCAAGCCAATCCACACTGCCTGTGCGTTTTGTCTTCATAGTGAGGCCTCCTAGAGCACAACACATGGGCTGTATGGTCTCCATATGCGAAGCCAGAGCGGTGCTGTCAACTTGATCCTGGTCTCCTGCCTTCATCAGTTGACAAGCCTGAATCTGACGAAATGTCGGTGTCAGAGATTTCACGTGAGTTGGTATTTCCAAGGACATGTCCCACAGTTCGTACTTGACACCAATGATAGTCTTTAACAGCTTCAGGCTGTTGTAGTTTGGGACATACAGAGCTTGCTGTAAAAAGTAAACTTTGTTGCTGTTTTCTCTTCCACTGAGAGCCACGGCATATGTGCCAACCATGGATCGGGTTTTGTCATAGTACTTGAAGTTGTAACTGTGTGCAAAGTGCGTGACAATCGGAATAATCTTTTTTTCATTTGTCTTCAGATCGCTATTTGGTATGTAATAGCACGTGTAGTTCCCCTCTGTGAGCAAAAGCTGTTTCATCCCTGCTAAATCAGAGTCTTTCACTGAACGCAGCTCGTTCTCTCCGTCAAAGAAATCCAGGACATCCATAATTGCACGTAGCAACGATGGCGATGGTTGCTGCTTCAGGGTCCGAGCCATGTTCAGGGTCTTGTTTCTGATGAGTTTCAGTACATTTTCACGTTTAAAACGTTTCTCTTGAGGGCTAAGGCTTTCCTCGCTGGTAACCATCAGGCCTGCAACAGCTTCCATCAACCCTGCTGAGTTTGAACATTTAAAATCTAGATGCTGAGATGCCTTATGGTGCTCGGTATACCATGGCGGAAAGGAGATCACTGCGTATGACTGCTGTAACTGTTGTTGTGCCATGATGCCAACACACAGAAACAGTAACCTCTTAAATAATCTTCTTGTACCGTTTCTCTTGTGTAAAAACAAAAATAATAGAGATTCTATATCCGTAAGGACACTATACCTTCTAAACATACAGTCACTACCATGGCATGTATCTCTGTATGCTCAACAGCTTGAAGGGCGACAGAGCTGTGTGAAGGCTGAACTTTTAAGGCTCATCCTGCTACAGAACTCCTCCTTTTAGTCCTCATCAGAGGAAAAAAAGCCTTCAGTGCCTGTGTGAGAGAATCCGTCCAAAATGCCTTGTGACTAACAGCAAAGGAGGAACCGCGCAATCCGGACGGACTTTTTTTAACTGAAGGGAGGAACTGTGCAACTTGGGCGGATTTTTTTGAACAGAGGAAAACCCCTGTGCAACTTGGGCGGATTTTTTTGAACAGAGGAAAACCCCTGTGTAACTTGGGCGGATTTTTTTGAACAGAGGAAAACCCCTGTGTAACTTGGGCGGATTTTTTTTTACAGAGGGAAAACTGTGTAACTTGGGCAGATTTTTTTGAACAGAGGAAAAGCTTGGGTAGATTTTTTTTTTTTTTTTTTTTTTACAGAGGGAAAACTGTGTAACTTAGGCAGATTTTTTTGAACAGAGGAAAAGCTTAAGTAGATTTTTTTTTTTTTTTTTTTTTACAGGGGGAAAACTGTGTAACTTGGGCAGATTTTTTTGAACAGAGGAAAAGCTTGGGTAGATTTTTTTTTTTTTTTTTTTTACAGAGGGAAAACTGTGTAACTTGGGCAGATTTTTTTGAACAGAGGAAAAGCTTGGGTAGATTTTTTTTTTTTTTTTTTTT
>OOFJ01114300.1:0-12545 GCA_900323375.1 Benthosema glaciale
AATATTTGATTGGCCCAAAACATTGTGTTTATTGACATGATTTGTCACGACGCGAGCTGGCTTTGTCCGTGGCGTAATCGTCTTGTAATAAATACTTTTTGAAAAGTCTATGAGAAAAATGCATTGAGTTTTCACTTCTGGAACTGGAGGTCTGACGTCACTGCGATGCTCTATAGTGCCGTCACTTCCCTGTTCTGTATTTTGTGTTGGCGCGGAGAAGAACGATGCACTTGTTGCTGCTGTCATTAATGATAAAGAAACCATCCTCTGCTACTACGATACTCTGTCCTATGTGATACTGGGATACTGTCCTTCCCAACAAATTACAATGTGTGTGTGTAAATTGTTAAAATGTGTGGAATGAATCAGAAGTATTTACAGGCATACTGTCAGCATGTCACATGAAGATTTATTGTCATGTCTTTAATAGCAGTAGCTACAATATTCAACAGAGGGTTAAGTAGAACACATCCAAAGCCAAGGTTTCATTCAACAGTTTCACTGGGCAAAAAAGAAAATATGATTGTTGATGACACAAAATTAGACCGATATGGATGTATTTTAGTCTTTGCACAGTCAAAAACATTCATTTTCTTGCTCAGGTCCCATACGGAACTGACAATGACAAAGGCAATATTGAGAAAAGTAAAAATTGTAATGATTTCAAACTATTAAGACATGCATCGTCAGCATTCAAACTTTGCTCAAAGTTAACCCCTTTATCCACAAACAAATATGTACACCACGGCCTTATGGCAGGGAGAATTAAGGGCTCCCCCTTGTTTAAGAGACAGACAGGCTGATAGAAGGCTTGACAAATGACAGAGTATATTGAGTTATACAGCAATGGCTATACAGGAGTGGCAACTGCAAATTTTACAGACCTAAAAATTGCGATGTGGTTTAAGAGATTCTGATGAATACACATTCACTGCTGAAGATTCATAGCATGACAACAAAATCAACACATGACTCGCCAGCGTTATCCATTGAGGAAAAATCTACCCAAATAGTGTTCAATGTATCAAAGTTTAACCAATATATTAAATGTTTAAAGGGTAATTCCAACCATTTTCAACATTTTACTATATTAATATACCTTACAGTGGAAATAATACAAAAAAATCATTAACATGGTGAAGTACATCTTGATGACATCTTTCAGACCTCCATTTCTAGGAAACACAGAATGGGGGCTTTTTTATGGGTGGAATTCCCCTTTAATGTTGTGGAGCGCAAACTCAGTGGATCTCTCATTCAAGGACTTTCAATTCAAAGGCCCTGCTGGATTTGGAATGACGTCTGAACACATTCAATAGCCTATAATTTTGTATGAAAGATTAATATCAATTTATTTTAAATGAAAGTTAACATAATTGTAAAGGGCTAAATATTTATAATATACTATAATCATTTTCTTGATCACACAGGCAACTAAAGGACAAAAGAATATAAATATAATACATTTTGGGTTGATTTTCCCTTTTAAGACACCCACAGACATGTATAGAACATCAAATAATCCATCAATCTTTATTTTTTAGTTTTTCCTTTCACAGTTTTTTTGAAGGCATTTGTTATAAGGTTAAAAATATTTTTTTTGTCAATAACATGAGAAATAACAATATACCGGTAGTAATTTTCACTATTAAGTTTAATATATCACATTGTAACCACCTTTTCACATTTTATATAATCTTTCCTCCCATTTACATGAGTCTTGTTAATTTAGACATGTCAAGGAAGAGCTCGGGTTCTTAAAATTGTTTGCAATGCAGAATCGTTCATTCTCTGATCTGAAAATCCAGATATAAGGACCACAATGGAAACAAGCCCTCGTGGCTTTTTGTGTTCTCCTTTTTAACACTATGGTACAACTGTAGGGCTGGGACTCGATAAAAAATAATTAAGAGAATTCACATTTAATCGCATATCAATATTTCTTTATTAAAATGGAAAGTTCCCATGCACTGGCCCAAGCAAAGCGGTCTGATCGGCCCCATCTCCCATTACAGTGTACTGAGGTTTGTTGTCTGTCAGTTGATATCGTTGGTATGCCTGAAATTCATTTGTCAAGTGAGAACGGTTCTGTGGTGTAAATTAAAATTGTTCATTATTTTAATCGCGCTTTTAATTTTTACTGTAGGCTAATTAATTAATTGAAATGAATCAGTTAAAAGTCCCAGCCCTATTTTTAACATTATTGTATAACTGTACCTTTTGCAAACTGTTAATAAAGTATTCAATCAATAAATCAATATAAAGTTCAATATACAGTAGCTGCAGCTCATAATAGATACTGTATTTTACTCCATGTAAAGCCTAATTTATACTTTGTTGTACAATGGCGACACTCAGCTCAGCTCAAAATGAGTTATTTTCAGAGCAGGAGACAGTCATGAAACAAAGTATAAAAAATTAGGCTCATAGCATTTATATCTTCACATTCACACAGGCCAACTTTGTGCGTTCATAGAAAACAGAAGAAACAAAAAAGTTATTCTAAATCTAAAAGTCTGCCTGGAGGAGTGCCAAGTCTAATTTATACTTCGCACTCAACGTACGCAAAGATACTTGTAACTATTTTTGGGTTGAGAACCACTGAACCACATGACTGTGCGACAAAGTATAAATTAGCCATTTATTCTGAAACACAAAGTTTCTCTACAATCCTTGTTTGTTTGTTTGTTTTTTTGTCCTGTGTAGGTTGCCATCCCAGGCACTTTTACAAGTCTTTGGCTTTCAGAACACTTTCACAGGGAAAACCCTTAAGAGCACTACAGGCTTGAAGATAGGCATCATCTAGTAGCCTTTGACCAAGGGGTGCTACAGTCCGTTATTATGCAGGTTATTGTGAGAATGAAAACAATAAACAGGATGATTCTTCTTGTGGCTGACAGTTAAAGCAGAAATAAATAAAGTGGACCTTATGTGTGTTGTGTGTTTAGCAGTACGAGTGCACGTTGATGGATGGATTCTTAAAAAGAAAGAGCAAACGTTTCTATGAACGTAAATAAACTATTTGGGCTAATAATATACAATATATATATTTTTTTTTAAAGATTCAGAAATTCTTATGTGTTGTTGACATTTTAACATCAAATCAAAGTGCAAGGTAGAAATGCATGTGTAATACAAATGATCGTTTCATCAACTGTGAATAGTGGAATTATTTTTGGACCAAATTTGTCAAGACAGCTTTAAGGCATGATAACCCTTTTTAGACAGGGGGAGGTGGGTTGTCAACGTCCCACTGCATTGTGGGGATAGCCGAACACAGCCATGATGCCTGCAGTTCAACCAGAGGTGCCTCTGGTTCCTTTCCTCAGTCCTTATGGCCTTTACAGTCCAGCAATAGGATGATTTAGTGACAATCATGGCCAAACATCCTTCTACCTCTGTCCCCCTCATCCCCCCGCAGGGCCCACTCCAGCTGATCCAGGGCGGCTGCTCTCCGTTTCGCTTGCTCTGTTGTGAGTGGTCAATGGGCGCTGGGCGGGCCCCCTTCTCTCTCTCTCTCTCTCTTTCTCTCTCTGTGGGACCTGCTGCTGTGGTGATCCCCCTCCTCATTGTGTGGTCCCGGAGGCTAGCGCTTTGACCCGGTGTTTGCACATGGCATCTTCCAGGAACCCGGCCAGCTTCTCATAGTCCTCCTACATAGGAGGAGGACACAGGTACACGACTAGTTCACACACCGCGTTTGTCCACCAAAACAGGTTTCAGAACAGCGGCTTCGAATGGGTCAATGCACGGAATGTGACAATATCGCGTTTAATCAGACTATTGATTGGTCTAAGTTGAGATACTGACATGTCTACCTGCTTTGTTGTTATTCTGTGGGTTGATGATGGCTTTCTGGCCAGTAGCAGTTGGGGCAAATGCTCTTGCCCCAAAAAAGATTTACTATTCTGTGCCTATCGGGTCGCAACTCGGATGGCGCAGAGTCGGCCCAAGCGAACTTCACAACGTTCGGCACGGCAACTGGTTTTCTTTGACTAATTGTGTTTTATTTCTTGGCACAACTACATCTCTTGTTCAGTATGTTATTTACATGGCTTATTAAACCTAAAAAAGTTTTATTTTACCATACTTTTATATTTGACACAGTTATGATGCTATTAGTATTAGCAGTAGTAGTAGTAGTAGTAAGAAGTATTAATAATAATTTCCCATTCAGTGCATTGACAGCATCCGAATGGGTCCAGCGTTTCAAAACACTGGCCTCTCACTCTTTAACCACTTTTAAGCCCCATTTACAAATTTGTACATTGATTGAATAGCTAAACGTTGCTGATCTACAAGCTCACTGTGTGTTGTGAGCTTGTAGATCTGCTATTTCTTGTAATTATTTGCCCAAAATAGGGACGCCAGGTTGAAAGTTGTTACGGGTGCTCAATTTTTGTGAAAAGTCTGTTGGCATGTACCTCAGTTATGAAAGCGTAGTGAACCAGTTCACTGGCGAGGTCTTTAGAGCTGTCAGCTGAAAGAACACATTGAAAATGAACAAAGAGAACATGTTTTTTAATATTGTTATCTATAATGTTCCGTGTCTGTCAACTGACTTGGAAGGATGTCACAGCTAAGTTGTCGATGGAGTTTGTCATCCATCTTCAGAAACAGAGAGAGCTAGGGGAGAAAGCACAGTAGGTTATGTTATATTGAGTTATGTGATGATTATGTTTTATCACCATGTTATCCAAGTGTGGAGCTCACATGAGTTTTGGTCCCATCTTCATTTGATTCCAAGTTGCAGTGCATCTGAACAACCTGCAAGTTCAGACAAAAAAGGTTTCAACAGGGTATTGAGAACACAACAGACCAAACTGTTATTTCAGAAAAACAATAATTATGTGTTGAGCATGACAAAGATTAGATTGTATCATTGTACAGTGTTGGCTCCTGGACAATTGCTTAGGGGAGAGGGTAGAAAATAACATTAGGAATCGGATTGTCATTGAGGATGAGGGAGAGTGTCTACCCTCTTTTAAGGCTTGCCGAAACCCACTGGCCTATCAATCATCAAAGCTCAGGTCCACACTTTGCATTACATAAATTTAAGTACAAATATTCTACAGCCATGCCCCTTTTCCTTATGGTATATAGGCCTATATGGAGGGAAGGGAAATCCCCTTTCTTGCCTTGTGTTTAGAGGACTGTCAGGGGTTCTCAAACATCTTTATACCACAATCCCATATTAGGAGAATCCTTTTTCTGAAAATAGCAGATCTACAAGCTTACAACGCCTTGGACTGCGACGAGTTGTGAGCTTGTAGATTGGCTATCCGTGTAAAATGACAAAATCAACTGTAGATTTAGTCAACTAAAATCTTACAATAATATATAATTTAGTAAAACTAGACTAACACTAAAACATTTGAGATGACTAGTAAAAATATGTCTAAAACTAAATGAAATGCTGTCAGGGACACTGACCTTCCTGGTCTCAGTTTGTTGGGGCTCCGGCGTGGGAGACTTCACCGTCTCAACGTGCTCCTGGGCCAGGGACAGGGCGCGGGGGACGTGTGCCCGCGTGGACAGGAAATTCATCAAGGGGTAAATCCCGTTCCTGAGGACAGGGACGTGCACACAGACATCAAAGGGGGCTTCAGCCCCTGCTCTTTTACCCGTCTGTAAAACACATGCCCGTTCCAGACCACGAATGCAGCATTTACTATGGTTAAAGAAATGCAAATGCAGCTCCGTGCGTGTGTGCGTGCGTGCGTGCGTGCGTGCGTGCGTGCGTGAGAGAGAGAGAGAGAGCTGCACAGTACGGTACTCTGGATGTTGTTACAATATGTAATTTTTCACCTACTTGTTATTACCACTCATTGGATATAATAACTACAGATTACTGTACTGTTACAAGTTTGGTACATAAAGTACATAAAGTACCAAAAGTAAAACTACTCATTATGCAGAATGTCCCATTTCAAGTTGTATTGAAGAAGTGACTTTGGGCTTGTTTTTCGGTGCGTAGTAGACGCATGTAGTTGC
Source organism: Benthosema glaciale (assembly GCA_900323375.1). NCBI lineage: Eukaryota > Metazoa > Chordata > Actinopteri > Myctophiformes > Myctophidae > Benthosema > Benthosema glaciale. Next base: position 5,995 of record OOFJ01114300.1, read on the forward strand.
AAGCAACCATTCAATTGAACCAATTAAATCACTTGGGTCGACTTGCGTTAACATGCGGTACCATGTGGTGATGTGCAACCGGACACAACACACAGCTGTTCTGTTGCCCCTCGACACATTGGTGTGGTTTGGGCTTAAAGTTTAAACTCTGACCTCTATTTGGTTCGATTTGCCTCATTTTAAAAACGAAATTAACTAAAAAACACAAAATATAAAGGGGAAAGTGCCAGGACGAGGCAAGAGGCGCAAAGGGCTCTGGATTCGGCCATCCAGCCTGGCAGAGTTAATAAAAGTGAAACGCACTTACTTGACATCCTCGAGGAACTTGTCAAGCTCCAGCGGCGACACGTGTGAATATCTGTTGGATATTGGAGAGAAACCACGGCATGAGGCTTGTATTTGACACACATACTAGACAGACTATTCACGGGGTAGTCAAACTTGAAAATTACTGATAATTTTTTTTCCCGATACCGATAGCTCTAAGTTGCGTATCGGTCGATGCAGAGTACCGATCCGAAACGGTGGACAGCGGTTCACAAAGTGAGGTCCAGGGACTCCTTGAGAAAGAGAGGTCTGTAACTCTGAGGGTGTACAAACGGAACCAAATGGACCCGTTACTCTCAATTGTGGGGGTCCTTAAAATGAAAAGGTTTGAGCACCACTGATCTAGAAATAAATCTATATTCCATTAATAATTGTAAAACTGCAGCTACAAGTTAGACAGAAAGAGTACAAAACAGTCACGCGACATCAACTGAAGCAAGAAATACAAATGTGACTGCAAGAGTAAATGAAATGTCATCAAGTGATAAAAAACGTGGTATCAGAATGCCATAGACCGGCATACTTGCCGATAAACGATACCAGCATTTCTAAACAGTTTTATCCCAAACTGGCACCGGTACAACTCTAATAAAAAAAATGTGTTAAATGTAATTTCTTTACTTAAGCTGGGCTCCTGGCCTGTCATCATGCTTGATCTCTGCCATGACAGCGTTGTAGTCAAAGGACTTGGTCATCTCCTCCACACAGTTCTCAGGAAGCAGATCTGGAGAGGGACAGAGTGTGTGGATTTTGTTCATTTGTTTTTTTTTTGTTTGTTTTAGTGTTGGTCTAGTTTTAGTTGACCAAATCTAGAGTTGTATCTAGAGATATTTTGGCAAGCCTTGATGGGGTCTTAATGCCAGATTTTACACTTGATTGAATGCTGAAAATAGCTGATCTACAAGCTCACAACATGTCACTCCCTAATATTTTAGTCTGGTTTTTAATCATTAACATATTTAGTCTTAGTTTTAGTCATCACAACTTTGTCTTAATTTTGTTTTTATTTAGTTTTCGCCAGTGAAAAAAGCTAGTCGACGGACATTTTTCATCATAGTTTTAGTCAATGAAATCAACACTGGGGTATCAGACCTCATAAGCCAGACATACAACACCACTTTGGTAAATTTTGACCAACTTGTCAGAGACAAATGTAATATTATCATGTTAGAACATCGAGTGTCCCAGGCTTCGATATGTCTGCGACTTATGTAGCAGCTATTAAGAAACACAGCACCTGGCTTCTTTCCTGGAAAAAGGACAAAATCACACACCTTCAAAAATAAAGAATATGCATAATACCTACGGCACCATATTAATTGGCAACAAGGGCGATCAAAAAAGTGAATCAAAGGACAAGATACTTGGGGAGAATTTCAGGACATTCTGCCCATATTAGACTTCACTACGCCTGTACCTCCTGGTTTTCTGACATCGTAATGTCACAAAAAACTAAGCTTCAAACCTCCCAGAACAAACTAATCCGACTCCTTCTAGGCCTAGGGCCCATGACCCACCTTTATGCAACACAATTTGATGGCATAGGATGGCTCTGCGTAGAAGACAGACTCAAGCAGTTGAAAATGGGTCTTCAAAATTGTAAATGCAGCTCTGCCCTCAATGTCCAGTTTTACTTAAATGATTACCTCACAAAGGTGAGCAATTCCCACAGCCACAACACTAAAGGGAGCATAAATAATGATCTGGTGCCACCCACATTTAGAACAAATAATTAAATTAACTTTTCACTTTTCACTGCCAGTCTGCCACTCAGGTGTGGAATGCCCTGCCCCCTTCCCTCAAAACAAGCAAATCACAGGCTTTCTTTAAAACCGGTCTGATAATTCACCTATCATTGACAATGGGTCAAAAGGAGAGGTGATTGCCCAACTTCCTTATAACCCTTATAATTTGTATTTCGATTTATTTATATTTCGATCATGTTTTTGTGATATCTTGATTATTGTCATTGTTGTGTTTTTTGAATAAATAGATTAGTCTGTCTGTCTGTCTGTCTGCCTGCCTGCCTGCCTGCCTGCACTGGTGTGCGTGCGTGCGTGTCTAACAGATGTGACTATAGTTAGCCGACTGACTCAGTTGGAACTCGATTCTAGGTCACTGGTGTTATCCCACCTGCCAGTAGTTAGGTACAACCTATTTCAAGGTGGATGAAGATAGTGCCAGAGGCTAGTGCGGTAGCAACGATACTGTATTTGTGTAGTACAAACCAGGAGGAAATTAGCCTCGGGTATCATATATTATTGTTTCATAAATGCACTGCTCATCATTGATTATGTCTGACATATGTGCAGTAGCATACTGTGAAGGGCCATCAATTAACACTTAAGTTGATGAGTTGACAGTTGACACACCCGTGTGCCACGCTGGGAGGTGAGAAACTCACACTGGTTGTTGAACTCATTCACTGCCAATCACGTGTTTTGATATGTTTTGTTTATTTTCTTTTAAAGTCCCCACCACCAACGTGTGTAGTGGGTTTGTACGCTAAATTGCGCTCTTCGCTAACCTATGAGGTACCGTTCACTAACCTATGATTCACCATTTGAACAGCTTTTTTTTGTCTCTCCATGTTATTGGATTTGGACAAATGCCTTTTTCTCTGTATTTTGAACAATTTTCCTCTCCGTTTTTGGGGAGACATGCTATTTTCAACGGAGGATAGCAGAGACGGAGGGTTGATTCTTTTCCCCCTTGTTTTTCATGGAAGCACATACAGTAGAACATCTCTGTGTTTTGTTTATCAACGATCGGGGGATCGATCGTACTGGATATACATTTTCTGTGACTACTTTAAAGGTTAAGAAAAAAAAAAACCCTGACAAAAAGCAGCTTAAACTTACACTGGTTATTGATGAAACAGTGGGCTGCGAGCAGCTTCAAAGAGTGGACCTCAAACAGCACGCGGTGGAACAGAAGGTCGTGAGCGGTGGGACGCTGCTTGGCATCTTGGCGCACACACGACTGTGTGAACTCCTGAGGGAAACATTACCTCACAGTTAATCCATACATTCTGTTGCACAACCTTTTCCCCCACTGGTGCTAGTCTATCTATCCATGTATAGACTCACTCTCATGAGAGGATCGTCCAGGGACTGTCCTGCATTGGCGATAGCCTCCTGGGACACAGCAGCTTCTCCATTAGCCTGGATCTCTAACACCGCCATCTAGTGAGACACAAATACAAGGTTCATATTTCAAAAAGTATAAAACATAATGTAAAAGAAAAAACGTATAATAATTTGTGTTGGTACTTTTGGCCAACTGGCAGTGTGCACAAGACTAGTGGTTTGCAAAATTAGAGCACACACGCACACGCCTATATTATAAAACTATTCCTAAACTGTGGGTCTAAATTATTTGGGGGGTTCAGGGTGATTAGCTTAATAATTAGCATTACAGTATAAGTGCATAGGGTAACTGCATTCCACACCTTTTAATGAGACGATTTAACAACTTGCAAGAATGAACTGCAAGATACAAGCACAACGCCTCACACTGCACTGCAAGTGAGCTTTCAGTTTGGCAATTTGCACAATATACAGTATATCTATCTGTGGAACCGAGTCAAACTAAATGTAATGCCTACAATTCCAAGTGCTTGTGAGGGCGTGGAGTCCCCAGTTCAAATATGATTATGTTGGAGGATTGCAGCCTGAAACCTTGTTCTAGATGGCTACACTTCTGCCACGCTGCCAAAACATTTATTTTATATTTTATAGCAAAGGTTTTCAAAGTGGAGGCGAAACAACGCACATTTTGTCACTGGCACAGATAAGCAGTAAATAAACAAATACATGCACACACCGAGACACTCACTCATATACCCCAAATAGCAAACACACAAAAAAGATTATGAGAATAGGTACACAAAGCATAGTATGTTTCTCTCACCTCTAGAGCACAGATCCCGAAGGAGAAGATGTCAATGGCATAATCATCTTCAGCAGCTAGTGACACAAACAGAGATTACATCCATATGTTGTTGCATATGTTTTAGGTTGTTGAGTGTGTTTTAGATCAGGGGTTGGGCAACTTTGATGATGGACATTGCATACAGTTACACTGTCGGGCAGAAACCTCTTATCCCTGTATTTATTGCTCCTGCCAGACCTATTTTAAAAGATTAAAGAACAAGGTCCTCTTTTCCTCATTTAGATTAAATCTTTTAATCAGACATTTTATACATTTTCTTGTCTGAACTTATTCCTGTGTTTTGCTAATATGTGTGGTCGTCAAAATGTTGTGCACTGTCGGAGCAACGAAGAAACTGTGCGCGGAATGTTTTTATGCTGCACACAATTTATTGATTGATGAACAGCAGACTGACAGGACATGGGGAGAGATATGGACGGGTGACAAGTGTAGCAAAGGTTGTCGGGATCGGAACTCGAACCCCCGACACGCTGTGCCCAGACAGCTACACCAGCTGCCCGGGCCTATACTCCACCCATTTAAATTGTTCATTGGATGGTGCCGTGCAACACTTGCTTCTAGTCGATGTTTAATTCTCTGTGTTGTTATCCATGTCCTCACTGTATTGCCTTATTCACTGCTATTATTTTAATACGTTTTTATACCTGCTTTTCCTTATTCCTTTATTGCTCTGTGAAGCACTTTGAGCTGCATTTCATGTCACGATTGAAAGGTGCTAATACACAAATGAAGTTGTACTATTAATATTATTATATCCTGGACTATTATCTACAACGGAACCCTGTGAGCCTTGCACAGTCCACTCACAGTCATGCCTAATCAAACTTACATCCATATTCCGGAGGGAAGAAGTGGACGTGCCTCTGGTTTTCTCTGTGCTGCCGCCCTTTGACGTGGACGTCCGGGAAGACCGAGCACACTGAGCACAGTGTAGAGAGAGAGAGAGAGAGAGAGAGAGAGAGAGAGAGAGACAGAGAGAGAGAGAGAGAGAGAGAGGGAGAGAGAGAGAGAGAGAGAGAGAGAGAGAGAGAGAGAGAGAGAGAGAGAGAGAGAGAGAGAGAGAGAGAGAGAGAGAGAGAGAGAGAGAGAGAGAGAGAGAGAGAGAGAGAGAGAGAGAGAGAGAATATCACTGCCAAGCACATTATGCTTAAATGATACTTCATTAAAAATGGTCATACAACAAACCATAAATTAGGTGTTAAAAGGTAGGTAGTTCACACAAGATTTTTTTTTTAATCTCCTCATGCTGATTGACTTTCAATGAGTATGAGGAGTCCAAGCCGCTTCTTTTCACCTGACATGATGTGGGAGTTTCCCTGGTTGGACGTAGCGCGTGGAAGGAACACGTTATTCCAACCAGTTCCTTTCCCCTCCATCCAGCCGTCGCAGGCTGGCCACACGTAGTTAGAGAACATGCAAACTAAAATGATATTTCTGGTCTTTCAGCCACGGATAGTTTTCATTTGTAAAATATTCCTTAGCTGTAAACCCAGAATCAAAAAACTTGATACAATAGATTTAATAAACAGCAAAACTACAGGGTATATCCAAAATCTGTCCATAAACACCAAAACACCACTCATAGTGTGTCTCAAATGTCTTCTATCATTTTGTATAAAGCTCTGAAAAAAACAGCTTCTTCTTCTTCTTCTTGATAAAAAATAAACTTTTTAAAAACTTTAAAACATGTTTTTGTATTTTAACTAAACTATCCGTGACTGAAAGACATCGATAGAAACAAAGTCATTTCTTGGGCGAGTACTTTCACGTCGTCTCACACCCAATGCTTTACTTTTCATTAATAAATCATACATAGATTAGTGAGGTCAAATGAATAAATGATATAGGCCTTACCGTTGACAAACAGCCGGTGCCATACTGTGGGAAGAAATTGCGGCAGCATTTAGATGGGAATTCTGTTTCATGGTAATGTTATATTATCTAGCACAGCTGGTATGTAATGCAAACAATAGATACACTGGAGCCCTTAGAATTCCAGAACAATTCCAGGCTAGAGTGGGATGGTTTTACAGGCTGCAATACACGTTTTTCAAAACCACTTCACGTTGCACGAAAAAAAGTTTATCGCTACCAGGCTAGGCTAGAGCCCTATAACAGTGGTTCTCAACCTGTGGGTTTGTTCCCAGATGGACCTTTTAAAACCTTTTTAATACCTTAAAAGAAAGAAAGAAGACCATTACTGTGTCAAAAGTTATCACACTATAGTATAAAAACTGGTCAAACAAAAATATAAGATATTCAAATATATA
>OOFJ01114317.1:0-10756 GCA_900323375.1 Benthosema glaciale
CACACACACACGCACACACACACACACACACACACACACACACACACACACACACACACACACACACACACACACACACACATCGACCACTTGCATGAACAATAACTGTCGGTTGACATCAGCCAAGTCTTATTATGCTAATGCATGGACTACATGCTATTAAAGGGGAAACAGTGTAGCCTGTAATTTCACTGATTTGAATGGACAAAAAAAAGAAGAAAAAAAAGTCTGCTGTCTGCATTATCTGTCTGTTGCCTGCTGGTATTGTCACACCCATTGCACCATTGATTAAAACCCTCGCTGGTAATCTGCTGACTCTCAATGATCTGATCTGAGGCCCACCAGGGGTCTAAATGTAGCCTACACGACATAACACATGAGGGGCGGCTCAGGGGTCGGGGGTGGCTCAGGGGTAGAGTGACTGGATGGCAACCGCATGGTTGCCAGTTCGAACCCCGGCTCCCCCAGAGTTAGTGTCGATGTGTCCTTGAGCAAGACACTTAACACCCCTAATTGCTCCTGATGTGCTAGTAGGTGACTTGCATGGTTTCCGCTGCCATCAGTGTGTGAATGGTGAGTGAAATTAACACTGAGAACTGCACAGTGTTATAGTAAAGTATAGCTGAGAGGGGAGAGCTGAGAGGGGAGACCGTAAAACGCTCTGTGAGCAGTCTTCTAGCGTGCCATGGTGGGCGGCCATGTTGGATTCGTCCGGCTCATCAAGCATAAAGTGCTTTGGAAAGGTTATACTGTACGATATAGCGGGTGAGTTGACGGCCCTGGCTGCAGTATTGTTAAGTACTCAGTACAGATGTAGTGCCTGCAGCGGTAAGGTTAGAGCTAATGAGGACCTGAGAGAAGCGGGTGCGTGGGTGGGGGGCGGCGCTGCTGACAAGCCGCCACGCTCAATGCGGTGGCGAGCCGTCAAAGGTAACACTGATACTGCAGTACTGTACGTCCACCAGTCACTCAAGTGTGAACTGAGTCAGGCCCGCTATAGGATACGCTAGAGTAGACCGTAGTTGTGCACAATGTGCTTTTTGTCAGTGGTGGAAAGCTGCCACGTACATTTACTCAAGTACTGCTCTTAAAAAGAGTGCATTTTTTTAGGTACATTTACAGTACATTATGTATGTCCATTTTGTCAATACTTTAAACTTCACGTACTGTATTCTGAGACAGACCTGTTCGTTTCTGTCCGTGAGAGGTAAACAAAACGATGTGAAAAAGACATTAATTGTGTGCTGGATATTTACTCACTTAGTTTCAATAGACTTTACGACATCTCAGAGGCACATATTGTACCAGTTACTCCACTACAACAACAACAGTTGCAAGTTACATGGCAGATAGATTACAATTTACAATTTAGGCATTTAGCAGACGCTCTTAATCCAGAGCGACTTACATAAGCATGAACAAAAAAGCATGGTAATACATCATATACATACCAAAGTAGTTAATGTGAATCAACCATAAGCTAAGAACGTGACAGTAGAAAAGACTACTATTAATTATACTATGCATATACATGATATACTAACAGTGCTATGTTTACATTAAATGCTATAGGACTACATAAACTGCTATCTGAGTCTACATAAAAATCTAAGATACATAAGTCGAGCCTTTGCCCACTTCTGTAGGAGGTCAAGGCTAGGGCAAGTGCTACTGCAAGTGCTATGGGCTAAGATGGAGTCTGAAGAGGTGCGTTTTCAGACTGCGGCGGAAGATTGGGAGCGAGTATTATCAAACATCTTCACAAAATGTCGAAATCAGCTGATCTACAAGGCATTTGTAAAAGGTTAAGTATTGAGTATTCTGCATTGTGGTATTCTATACGTTTATTTACAAAGCAACAAACGTAACAAAAAAAATCTGTTTTCAAACTTGAACTGGCTTTTTATGGTATCCTGTGTAAAATTAAAACAATAAAACCTTAGCGATGAAGACGAGGACAGTTTATATGACTCAACAGTTAAAACACTTCTATCGCATGACGCGTGCAGCACTATTTGTCCAAGTGCTTCCTTTCATTATCTCGTTGAATATAAATGACACAAAAAATGGAGTGGTCCTGAGTGAATGATGTTATTTGTGGAAAGCCAGCCAGAACATCCATGCCATGTTTAAGCCCTTGAGGTATGAGCAGGAGAAGGCTGTTTACCTTGCAGTGGAAATCACCAGTAATATCATGCATCTATCCAGAGATAAACCTACAGACTACAGTACATGATTTCCCGAGATAAGAAAGCGCCAACATTGTGCTGCGAACCCTATCTGCTATACTGGAGCTTGTACATTCCTCACAACACGGCGGAGGAAGAAGTACTCTGAACCCCTTTAACCCTCTATTCTTGGAGAGAAAAAGTACTGTTAAAAAAATATATATATATCACATTAAACGCCAACACCCTCAATAAAAGGCACGATGCTGTGTTCCATACGGTCGCCTAGCAGTGTTGATCAAATAGAATGTTTCAAAACATCGTTCTAATGACATGGTTTGTTTTAGAGCTTAGCTCCGGTCATTATCAATAAATAACGCACTGCTGAATTCATCAGTTGACCAATCAGAATCAAGCATTCAACCAAGCCATGTAATAAAGGATGGTAACAAGTGGTTATGTTCAGACAAATCGATTTAGTTGATTGCGTAGTTTAATGGCAGTCCAGCCAGTATTATTATTATTTTTTTAATTATATAGTTTGGGAGAAAAGTGTTGGTGGACAAACACCAAATGACACAGAAATCATTACAGCACAGTGAACTTGATTTGAATGACAGCATATACTAGTGTACAATAATTATTCTGTGTCTGTGTGCAGTCTGTGAAAGGGGTCCATGCAACATTTATTTCAGCATGAGTTTCCAATGACAGCCCCCATGATTCAGAGAGTGATTGACTTTCAATTGTTCTGACATTCAAAAAGCTGTTATACTGTAGGCTTTCAGCGGGGTGGCAGTTATACACCGCGTCATTGACAGATGTAAAAATGTCATGCGTTTGACAATACCTTGTAATTTCAAAGAATTATTTAAAGGTAGCTGCCATGATTGATGTCCTGAAAATTAATTGACACTGGGTAACAATGAACAGAAGTTTTATATAAGTCACATAATCAAAGAACTTAGAACACACTGACGTCTCCAGTCAGGCAGTGTGCACAATCACCGTGAATACCATGGATGCGTTCGGATATGCGCACCGGGGGGAGGCGCATAGCATTGGTCAGACATGCATTTTTACCCCGTGGGAGGTTAGGGTTAGGGTGACTGGGTGAGGGTTAGAGATAGGTTGACCAATGGTTTGTCTGACTAAAAGCATGCACTCCGCACCGGGAATGTGCTCAGCCTTCTCATTTCTTATTTACGAACGACCAGTTAACTGTATTGTGCTTATAGCTTTCACCCCAGGGGAGCGTTCGAGACACACAGTGACACACTCACACCGAACAACCCCAACTTCTGAGTAGGGTAGGTCAGTTCGGCACCAGCAGACAGGGCGCATCGCACTATAGTCAATGCACAGATTTCACTGAATGGTACACCTACTACACAGTGCACTCAGTACGTATTTAATCCAAACACACCCCATATGTCCACAAAAGAGCGTGTTTTTCATTGCCATGCAGTGCCTTTTATCTGCACTCATTAAAATACCATCCCTCCCCTCTAGCCTTTCCACAGAGGTACAGAGAGCCTTGACGACAACCTTAGACTTGAATGGAATATACAAATGCAGTCGTATACCAGAGCACTCCTCTGATTGACTGAATAATATTCAGCCAGTTGGTGGCACGGATCAAGCGGCTATGTCATGAAGGTCAGTGCCACTGACATCTCTGCAGCATGGACAACAACAATGCTTATACGGGGTCATGAATTGAGATGCTTACTTTATACTCAGCCGTACGACAAAGTATTAATCAGGCTTCGCAGAGAAAGGGAGCGAGAGAGATTCAGGGAGAAATGAAGAGAGAGTGGACAGGAACAAAGGGAATAAGTCGAGGGAAGAAGATCATTTCTGGGCCCAGGCCACAGCCACAACCGTCGTCCCGTTGGAATAGAAATGCACCTCTTATCAATGGCCCGCGTGGCCTTGCTCTGATCCGCGCTGATCTGAAATGACTTTGGTGTTCCAGAACATTATCCTGCCTCTCCCGCAGCCATCAGTGACATCGGGGCGAACACACTCGCATTAATTATAAATCCATTAAAAGGCCCGATTCGTCAGCCACGCGCAGCCATTATCAGATGACACGCCATTATTTCGCCTCCTCGTTGCAGAGCAGGAGTGGTGTCGTAGGCTGCCTTGCTGGTTCACACACAGGAACACATACCCCCATCTGTTTTTCGGAGGCGGCCTGTTTTATGGACACATACCGTGCATGATGAGTGGCACCATGCTTGATGGCTACAGTCGGCGACATGAATATGAAAACACGCTCAGACTCAGGGTGTTACCATCAAAGACGTTGCCATTTCCCCCCCCTGTTCAACTGTAATAAACATAATTTTGTTTTGGTCGTTTCGTAATAAACCGTTGTTGTTGTTGTTGTGTATAATTCTTTTCAAGCACAAAATCCCCCAGACATAATGTGCTGAAGCAGTTTGCTTTGTGGAATGTGAAATGTTATCTTGCAAGCCACAAGAGTATGAAGCGTTCTAATGGAACCATTCAGATGGCTGCTTGAACCTACTGGGATATCGGGAACATATGTACCAATATACTGTTTGTTTGCCAAGCAGCTGCTCCTTATGTGCAAAATAAAACCCATGCTATTTTAATGTGTTGAGGAGAACTTATGAGCTCCAGTGAATATTATCATTCGCAGCCAGTGGAGAAAAGTAACTAAATACAAAACTATATACAATTATTGAATTTATTTTTTAATGTACCATTTATTTTACCTTTATACTTCTACTCCACTACATCTTACATCTTTAACTCCACTGCAATCATATGACATGTTTAGTTACTAGTTACTTTGCAGATTTAGATTAATAATTAATCCAATTATATTAATAAACTGTTCTAAATGCAAAAATTATGAATGTGAACCAGTTCACTGTGATCTGTGAACTTTGGGCGCTGTAGTCTCTTTTGAAGCGCAAACTTCAGCAACATGAGCTCTGATGACACTCGAGTGTTCTGAATGTAAAAGCAGTGACATCGCCTGAGGGGCCGACAGATGTGAGACGTCAAACTCTTTTATTTCCTTTCACTGTGGGGGATCATTCTACGCCGAGAACACCACCACACACCCAGGCTACACATGCTCCACTGGGTCCAATGGTTGTCATTTTTCACTTTTTTTTGGACGAATAAATAAATAAATAAATACATAAAAGTTGTACTTCTTCTTGTATAATTTATTGATCTTTTGAAGTCAAGAGGTAAAGCCTCTTTCCAGTTTTCTTTTATTTGTTTTGCAGGAAACTGAAAGGTATCTGTCTGTCCATCCGTCCGTCCGTCCGTCCGTCCTGTCCGTCCGTCCTGTCCATCCATCTCAAATTACTAATATCTCACTCCTATGTACTTTTATTCTTTTATAAATAAATAATGATGTATGTACATATCGTTTGTGTCACATGATGTCCATATCCATTTGACTTAATATTTGTCTATGAGGCTTTTTTCATTAATTGGCTCAGTTGTCAGGAGGCTCCATGCAAATGGCCTGGAATGTGAGGATAAATATTTAACGCCATTACATGCACTATATCTGAATAGCGTGTGCCGGTTTCACCAGACTGTGGAACCATAAAACATTATATTTATGGTAGAACCCTCCAATTCTGAGCTTCCTCCTGGCATTAGGTATACTTGCATCATGTATGAATGAATCGCTTTGAGTAAGCACGTCGTAGTGCATAGAAAGGTGCTATAAAAATGCAATCCATTATTATTACTTCATGTTTAAGACATACATTGTGTGTAAAGAAAACAACAACAAAAGCAACTTAACAAAGCATAAGATGTACCTATAGTCCTACTGTATACGGAGGAGTTGTCATTCTTTGTTTAACCACCGGAGAACAACCTGGAGAAAGATGTTACATCTCAATCCACATGTAGATGGGTCGAGATGCACTCAGTGTCGATCTGAAATCAGATAAAAAAATAATAATCAGAGAGTTGGGGAAAATATGCACAAGATAATTTTAGGTTAAATGTGAGCCATATCCCCTGAGGACCCAAATGATGCCTGAGTAGTAGACTATCGGCTTGATTGCACTTTTCTGAGTTTAGACAATAATCCCCCATGCACTAGTCATAATCACTGTGACTGGGAGAGCTCTCTCTTCAATCAGCGTGGAGTAAACAACCGAAGAGATTACAAAATTAAGCGACACACTTGTGTCTGGGTAGCGGTGTCTGGAGAGCACTTGCCTTTGCACCGCAAGGTCCTAGGTTTGATCCTGTTGGCACAGCTTGGGTAACTAAGCAACGACTGGGAGCTGGTTGTACTGTAGGTGTTGTACTCTGTCTCAGCAGTCCATCTCCCTGGGGTGCAACACACAGAAAAGGGCATAGACGCCCTTGTTCTTAGCCTCTAATACAATTTTACAATTTAGGCATTTAGCGGACGAAAAAGCGTGTCAATACATCATACAGGTACATGCAAATTACTCATCATGAATCATACATAAGCTAGGAATATAACAGTGGAAAATCTATATAATCAAACTATGCATACAGTATATACACTATATAGTGCTATATGTTTACATAAAATTCTATAAGTCTGCATAAACGGCTATCTAAGATACATAAGTTGAGCTTTTGCATATGCCTGTAGGGCGAGGCTAGGGTAAGTACTAATATTACTTAACGGAATAGTTCTCTAATTCATCCAAAACATTACTTCATTTCTGTTGTTTACTCACCTCGTGTAAAGTCATGCCAAACTGGTTGTATGACGTTCTTTTAGTGATTTAGTGGAAGAAGGGGTTCCAGGGGGTCCGCAAACTTAGTTTGTATATAGAATCAAAATCAGTTTAACCATTTCATGCCTATTTTATACTAGTTTGGATGTTTGAAAAATAGCAGATCTACAAGAAAAAAAAACGTTTTTTAAAAACAATCATATATGTTATAATGAATGGGCAAATGGGAGGGTGGACCAGCCGGCTATACGACATGAGTGTACATCTTGTGAAAATGCTTGAATCATCATTTGATTCAACCATTGGTGGTTGGTGCCTGCACAATTAAAGCATTTTCAGATGGGGATGCACGGTCAAATAATATATAAATATGTTTCATACGTTTTCTCTTGCCTTTATGTCATATAAAGGCAAATAAATGCTATGCAGAGTAGACGCCAACGTAGCTGTGACATATCAAATCTCGCCTGCCTTGGTCAGATAACTTCAGAGCAGAGCACTCTGCTAATAACAGCCTTCTTTGAACGGCTAATGAGAGTCTTTCTTTGTGATTGCGGAGATGTCTGAGAGAGACGTCCAAATTGATACCTCTCTCAAGTGTCCCTGTAGCCCTGGAGTCGAATGACAAATGCCGGTATATTGCTGACCACTTCTGGTCTCTCTGAACATTTGAGACGTCTTTTATCCCTGTCTTGTTGAAGCAATAATGTGACCACATGCACTCGTCTTCCCCATTAGATCTAAAAGAATGTGCCTACCTCACTGATTGGTGGAAAGTAACTAAGTACATAGTGTTGCTGCCAGGCAGAAACCTTACATCTCTATACCGGTATTCTAACATTTGAGTTTATTTTTCTTTTCTTTTTCTTTATTTTCTTTTTTGTAATTATTGATGCCCTACATTTTTTTATTGATTTTTCAAATAAGCAAACAAAAACACACAATACACACAAAACACATGACTTACACAAAAGAAAAAGACAAGAAAAACAAAACAAAACAAATTATAACATCTGTATTGTATTACAAATTATTAATGCAACAATCCTTTAATATACATACAATTAATAACCTAACCCTAACCGCGAGCACAGCGCAATGCATGTTGGACCAATGCACTGCCGCAGCAGTCGAGTGTCTTTGGCATGCTGCCCCCGCATGCCAAAGCGCCAGTGCTCGCCCAGCAGTCTGCTGTCACCCAGGCGGATGTGTTTGCACGACCTCGCCGTCAGGGCATCTTACTGGTATTTCAGCTATTGAAAAATAGCCGATCGACCTGCAAGCGCAGAACGATAAAAAATACTTTGGTACTACCAATACTTTTGTACTCTGAGCGATTTACGTATTATATTACAGTAGTACATCTTTCATCACTGCCCATTATAGATCTAACAGAATAATCATGCCACCTCACTAGTGGCATGCCGCCTTTCAGTAGACCAGATATGTGGTTGTATCACTCAACTCCCAAACACTTCGGGTTCTTATGAGCAGGACTTTTCAAAGTCTGAGACAGTGGACCTCCCTTGAGGTAACTTAAGGATCAGACCACGTACTGCCCCGTCTGACCCTCCCCTCCCCCCGCCCTTTGCTGGTAATGACAGCCTCAATTAATGCCACTCACTGTGAGTCCCACTCCAGCTTCCTCTGTGCTTGAAAGGCCTAGCTATGCCAGCCAATAATTTGTGACACAAAGAAAGGTAGGAAGGTACTTCTACATCCTTGAGGGGGAACTTGGGGAAGTGAGTGCATTAGAGAGAGAGAGAGAGACAGAGAGAGACAGAGGGACAGAGAGAGACAGAGGGACAGAGAGACAGAGAAACAGAGAAACAAAGGGAGAATGAGTGAGTCAGTCTTCGCCACGAAAAATAAAAGCAGTACTTTTAACTGAAAATCTAAGTAAAGGTTCGCTACAACGCAATGAGTTGTACCATTATGGACACTTCACACTTGACTACTTTCAAACTGGCGTGAGCTACAGTATACAGCCTAGACATTTTAAGCTATTAACTAAAAAAAATTAGGCTTAAATGGTGAAGTAGCCTAAGTGGCACTGGCTCAGGAAATAGGGTGGCCGCTTGGGAAATGGAAAGATCCCGGTTGACTGTTGTCTGACTGTTGTCGTTCGTTTATTCAGTGCATTCGGTGCGTGGTCGTTCGCAAAATCTGGTGCGTGCGAGTGTGCTCAGTGCGTGCACTGAGCACCCTACCCTGGAGATGGGGTTGTCCGCTGCGAGTCGGTGTGATTGCGTCACAGCTGTCTTGAGCGCTCCCCTGATGCTATAAATTAGCCTACTTTTCAATGATAAGCAACGTTAGTTGCTGTAGTGCGTACTGTAGTGCGGTCATGTGGTGGTTCCCAAACTGTCAAGGACCCCCAAATTGACACTCATTAGCCTGCGGACCCTCCATTAGAAAATGTATGCCAACGAAACCCCATAAGAGATGATTTTTATGGCTCTGGCACTGTGATTCTCACCATTTTTGAGGACGGTGTGTTGTTTGGTACTGGTCGTTCAAAAATAAGGCACACTGAACACACTCTGTGACATTACCGCCCACTGCACTCAAAAAACTGACCACATTCCCGGTGTGCATTTCCGAACGCACCCCGTCGGTTACGGTCAAAGTGTTCTTGAGAACACTTTGGAGCCTTATAGAATCCTCAACCATCGGTGTGTGAATGTGTATGTTTGTAAATGTGTGTAATACACATTGACATTGCAAAGTGCTTTGGATAAAAGTGCTATATAAATGCATAATTTACTGCTCCAGGATAGCTCAGTGTCAGAGTGGAGGCAAGAAGGGTATTCCTTTGCTCTCTATAGAATTTCTCAGCAGATCGGAGAGTTCATTTGCTTAATGATCTAAACTTGGCCTAACTGGTCTCATGTCTGACTCGATACTCATTGAGAACTGACTTGTCTCTTGACAATAATGCTTCACCCGTAAAGGACCATCAACGTTTCATCACATGCCGCATCATGTTTTGCTCAGGCGTTATTGAAAATCTCCTGTTAGTAAATCAAAATGCAAATGGCACCCAAAATGTGAATGCAGGTATGAGTCGGCCCTTGAGTCCTCCGCCTTTCGTTCTGTCAATAAATTACCTGAGCAAATCAACAATTTTACTTTGATTTCCCACTGGCAAGCGTGTATACGCCCATCGATGGAGGTAAACTTATAGCTCGGTCTGCAGCTTGCCAATAAACGTTTCCCTCTTTTTTTTTTACTACATCGTATATATATGGTGTGCGAGTGTGAGGATAGAAACAAAATAATGAACTGTTTACTCTCATGAGCAAAACGATGCAACAAAGAAAACACTTTTTCCTGGCAGAGCCTCGTCTCTTCTTACAAATTGCAAACTCCAAATGAATGGCCTCATCTGAATGGCAGCAGCCCTGGGAGGGCGGCAGGTCCAAGTGGACCATGCACGCACACAGAGAGAATACCTTGCAAACAGAAACACTCACTTTTCAACAGACTTATGAATATGGTAATGAATGCTATGAATGTTGTCTGAACACCCACAATATTCTCAGTGTAATGTCTGAGAATTGTAGAAGTTGACCCTGTTTTGACTTGATTCCATATGTGAGTCGACACCTGTCTGTCTGTCTGTCTGTCTGTCTGTCTGTCTGTCTGTCTGTCTGTCTGTCTGTCTGTCTGTCTGTCTGTCTGTCTGTCTGTCTGTCTGTCTGTCTGTCTCTCTCAATCACAATTGGTGTCCTCACTTTTTATCCTCAAGTCCACAAGGCTAATACTCAAGGCTAGTAACTTGTGGCGTCATCAATTTTCTGTCCTCACTTTTTATCCTCAATATGTACATTGCTCAGCCAATCAAGTCATCGCTAGGGG
>OOFJ01114325.1:0-10242 GCA_900323375.1 Benthosema glaciale
ATCTCCTCTACGTTCAGATGCCAGTTACCACGGAACAGTATGGGCCTATTATTGAGTATATGCTGTACCGGTTCAGAGTCGTCAAACACCACAAAGCCAAAGTTAGAGACCTTCCCACCACTCCTGATGTTGACCTCCAGGACCTTGCCAAATTGCTGAAAGAACTCTGTGAGCTCAGCCTTGTCCACGTCATGAGGAATGTTTCCCACAAACAGTTTTTTAGTTTTCATCACCTCCACGTTGAGATAGTTACCGTAGAACTTTATGGGCCTCTTACTGAGGATCTGCTGTATAGGTTTTGAGTCGTCAAACACCACAAAGCCAAAGTTAGGGAGCTTCCCACCACTCTTGATAATGAGCTCCAGGACTGTACCGAATTGCCCAAAGAACTCGGTGAGCTCAGCCTTGTCCACGTTGTGAGGGATTTGTCCCACAAACAGTTGGTGGTCCGAGTGTATCCTGACCTGAGCCTCCCCCTGCTTCCCTTCACACACTAGCCTGGGTTCTCTATGTACAGGTGGAGTTCCAGGTTGTTGATCTCTCTGTGTTTTGGGGACAGGGATGTCCAGCATGTCCTCACTCAACACATTCTCCCTCTCCAGCACAGTCAAATTCCTCTTCTCCACCTCCATTACCATGGCTTTAGCTTTCTCCTCTTTATCAGCAAGAATAATTTCCACCTCCCTCAACGCCATCTCCCACTCATCTAGATTGTGTCCCCAATCCTTCAGTCTCTTTTCTTCCACTGACGCAGGCTTTGTCACCTTCTCTGCCTCCACTGAGGATCCCGGATTGGCAGCCGCCGCAGAATTAAACTCCTCCTGACCAGCACACTGTTTGGTGTCACAGCTAGGTGTCTGTGCATGGGTTGATGAACCCTGTAGAAGTCTGTTCATTGTTGACCTAGGTTTCATCTCCTCCACATTGAGACGCCAGTTACCACGGAACTTTATGGGCCTATTACTAAGGATCTTCTGCACAGGTTCAGAGTCGTCAAACACCACAAATGCAAAGTTGGGAAGCTTCCCACCACTCCTGATGATGACCTCCAGAACTCTACCAAATTGTGTGAAGAACTCAATGAGCTCTGCCTTTTCCACGTTGTGAGGGATGTTTCCCACGAACAGTTGGTGGGAGGTGGGTTTCATGTCTTCCGAGTCCCCGCATGCTGGCCTAGGTCCTCTGTGTACAGGTGGAGTTCCCAGGTTCTGGTTTCTCTGTGTTTTAGATTCAGGGGTGTCCAGCATGTCCTTCTCCCTCATTTTCTTCTCCCTTTCTTCCAAATTCTGCTTCCGCTTATCTACCTCCGTTATCATGGCTTTAGCTGTCTCCTCCCTCTCCTCGAGGTTCATTGCCAGCTCCCTGAGTGCCATCTCCCGTGCATCTAGATTGTGTCCCCAAGCCTGCAGTCGCTTCCCCTCTTCTAGGATTATCTCCTCTTCCTCCATCTTACTCTCCAACTCCAGTTCCTCTTTGACTTTGCCGTTCTGACTAGTCTTGATGGCGTAATCCCATTTATCAGTTAGTTCTTCTTCTGAGTTGACACTCTTTTCTTGTGTTATCCTTCCGTTGGCTGTGATGCAGGGTGGGTGTGGGCTATATACAGATCATTTGTGACGTGCAATGACGCGTCACCAGCTGTACAGAGTTATGAGTTTCCATTGTACAAGTAAGACGCCTTGAGGGCGAGAAGCGACTGCAGGGCGCGGGGAAACAACCGACTTAAAAAATTGTCAGTGTAAATCTGGCAGTACACACACACACACACACTGCAGGTGTAGTTACATAAAGCGTCTGTAGGAGGTGTAAAAGAGCAAGTTTGACATTCCAGGCAAGAGTAACAGGCAAGCGTTACAGGCAAGAGAGTAACAGGAAGTACATTACAGGAAGTGTGTGACAACAGTTAACAGGAAGTGCATGAAAACATAGTATAACTGTGACTTGTGGTCACAACAACACATTATCATCAGTGGTGAAGGAAGTAGGCTTACTCTGTACAGTAACTGTCCACTGGTGACGTAACATTATACATCACACATGATCTATATATGTACAGCCCCTGAGCTTTCTACTTACATTCACACAACACAGAATTACGTACCTCATGAGCGTTCACAAGCGTTGTCCAAATCTGGCACGGCACTTTCTACGGTTACGATTAGCAATCACTTGCTAAGCATTGTCCAGACTGGCACGGTGACGGCACTTTCAACGGATTCGAAGATTGGAAAAATTGGTCTACAATATCTTCAAACAGATGAGGAGGACCAAGAATGGCATGCGGCAAAAGCCTTCTTTGATACCCTCAAAACAAAACTCCCGCTGCCACCCAACCCGCACCATGCTGTTACTATATCCATCTCCCCTCAAACCCTGTTCAACATGGAGGCAGAGAGCAGAGTTTATGAGATGGAAGGGCTGGAGAGATACTTAGACTACCAGGTGGAGCACGAAGACAAGCCTTTATTGCCAGGAGATGCTTTCCCATTCGTCAAGGCATTGATGTCAGTCAACGTACGGCTGAGGGAGATCTACCCAGACAGTGAAGAGTTGTTTGACATTGTCCTCATGTCTAACAGCTATTCCCAAGTGGGAGTCCGATTCATCAACAGCATTAGTCATTACAATTTGGCCATCGAGAGAGTTTGCATGACTGGAGGGCAGAATCCTATTGACTACTTGAAGTCTTACAATACCAACCTTTACCTGACCAAGGACCCAGAGAAAGTCACTGAGGCTATTAAAGAGGGCATTGCCGCGGCCACAGTCATGTCTCATAACCCTGATTTCGAGTTGAGTGACGTCCAGCTGAGAGTAGCCTTTGACGGAGATTGTTTACTCTCAGATGAATCCGAGATCACTGGGAGAAAAGCAGGTTTGGACAAGTCCTTTAAGCACAAGAGTGAAAATGAGAACATGCCACTGGCCCAGAGTCCCCTGATGGGTTTTCTGGATGCCGTGGGGAAACTCCAGAAGAGGTTCTATGCCAAGGACGAGCGTGAATTCAGTCCCATCCGCACCTTCCTGGTCACAGCCTGCAGTGCCTCCAGCTCGGGGAACCGTGTCCTGAAAACACTGCGAAGCTGGGGCGTGGAGATCGACGAGGCTCTCATCACGGGTGGGGCCCCCAAGGGAGTGCTCCTTCAGAACATAAAACCCCACATCTACTTCACTGACCTAATGTTACACAATCGGGGTGCCAAGGTGCAGGAAAACCTTACTACGCTGGGATTGGACAGATTGCAAATTACAGATTGGGAAACCCCATCGAGCAGCCAAAGAAGGAGGAGTGATTATTCACAGGGGAAAAGAGAAGACCAAATAAGAGGACAAATTAGACAAAGCAATCTAAATGTACAGGGATGGTAGCTGAGAACAGCGCCGCCGAGGAATCATGGTACTTGGAAAAGGCTCATACAATTTTTTTAACATTGCCCTTAATGGGCTGTTTTTGTTGAATTTTTTAGCACTTTACCTCCTTTTTTAAGAAGGTTGAAAGAAACAGACGTTTAACACTGAAACATGAAATATGAAGTTATATCCTTTCACTTTAAATGTAGTGGTTCCTCATAGTCAACATGTAGAAGACGATCTGTGAATCACAGTGAAGTACCCCACACATTTTTGTTGACATATTGTAAATTTCTTCTTTTTCGTTTTTGTTATATACCTTTTTAGACATCTTGTACTGGAAGTGACTGGCAGTCAAATTGAGCCGAAAATTGCCCACATATATGGAGACGAGTGATGTCATAGACAATGTGAAGTCTGCAGCCCCACAAAAACAATTGCACAAAGAATAGCAAAAATGAAAATGAATAACAATGGAGAAGTCTGCTTTTGCAATTAACCTTTATATCACGTCTTCGTTTGCACTTCTAAATATTTGTGTTTTTTCCATTTTTTTCCATTTCCATTTTTTGTACACACTGCTAGTCAGCATTTTTGAGGGACCCCTTCAATGTCTGGCTTTTGGGAATTCATGTCATATGGCAGCCAAGTCTATGGACTTTTAATGTTTGTTTAGACTTTAGAGCGCAAAGTTTGTTTAAAGAAGTGAGACATTTGTTTAGTTTGTTTTGTATTTTTTGAAATATTCATCTTTCATGAAGGAGATGTGCTAACTTATACATGGACACTGCCAGTACAGGTCATAGTACCTGCACAAATTTGTATTTAACAATGTCTTATAGGCCTGCAGAATATTTAACATAAATTTGTACAATGGAGGTCAATATGGCTGCGATTGCGCTGACATCGGAGTATGACATGACATGACTATGGAGTCATGTCATATGTCAATAAACCACAGTTCATATACTTCATACTGTGGATAAATAGCAACACACAATGAAGGAAATATTGCGCAATGCGCATATAATAAATTAACCAAATACTTTACTAGTTACTTTGCAGATTTTGATTATATTACATCATTACAATTATCATGCAGTAATGGAAGAACCTTAGGGAACCTAAACGTAAGTGTCGCTCGCTCTGTTCGGTCATTCTGTTCACGCAAGTAGGCCAGGTATGGCCTACTTATGCGTGAACAGAACGAACAGAGCATGCAAGTTGACACTTGACAGAGTGCAGTTCTAGTTATTATTATGATGAACCACTTAGCCGTTTAACATATCAGTGCTTTGTATAAAACATATAGGCTGTGTTGGTTGTTGGTCTCACCACCAGGTGGAGTCATACATCAAGATTGAATAAAGTAAAATCAGTATGGCTTATGAATGTGTCAACATAAATCAACATAATCAACAAAGTAACTTTGCTGCAGCAATTGAAAGATTGCAATGAAATGCTTAGTTAAAAGCTCTGATATACATGCATAATTATTAATTGCATATCCCATCTACCTTCTGCTTATTTGATGAACATATTGGTATAGTTACCGTATACACTAGTAGTCTATAACTATATAGCATAGATGGTGTGACTGAAGGATACAATTCAGGTTTGAAATAGATTTTTTCATCAATACAAGACATATTGATAGGTGGGAATGGGATGGGAAGTCCATGACCTAAATCCTAGAATGATGATGATAAAAATGTGATACAGCCCGTGCCGGCTCTGTAGGCATCTACAAGAATCTGAGTGTCCGCCCTGAGAGGTTGGGGGTTCGATCCCCGGCCGGGTCATACCAAAGACTCAATGACTAAAAATGGGACCCAATGCCTCCCTGCTTAGCACTCAGCATTAAGGGTTGGATTGGGGGTAAGTCCCTGCAACATACTAGCGTCATGTCCAGGGGGTGTACTTGTATATCAAAGCTGCCTGACGCTACAGAAATAGGAGATAGGCTCTCTCTCCTCATGGCTCGGTCGGGCCTCAAGCACTAAAAGAGAAGAACCTAAACGCTTCCCACATGTATTGTTCATCAGCTGTCCCTACAAAGCAACATTCTTCTCTTTGTTTATAGGTTCAACATTTATAGTTCGGACTACTACGCGACCCTCACACCTCCATCGTACTTCTAACCCATGTCTATGCCTGTGCGGAGATCTCTTTCAGTCCTTTTACGCCCATATATGGATGAGTTGAGTTGAGTTGAGTTGTACTTTATTGTCCCCGCAGGGAAATTGATACGTTACAGCAGCAATGTAAAAATGTCACAAAAAATAAACAAACAAAAAAGACAACCGATCGGATATCTATCTGTCAGTCCTTGTCCCTTTTTGCACAATTCCAGTCCATGTATGGCGATCCCTGATGTCATCATCAGTATGTGCCCATATACTGTATGCATGTGGATATGCTCATACTGTATATGGATATCTCTGTACCTGTCAGTCCTTGTCCCTTTTATGGCTGTTTTGTTTGTAACTGATGCCATATAGACACATTGAGGTTAAACCAGAACTCCATATTTTGGCTGCCGTCCAACCATCCCTTTAGCTAATATATTATAATATAATATACCGGTAGGATAACTGTCTAGATATGCCCATATTTGGAGATCTTTGTGTTATTACCACGCCACGCTTCTGTGGCCAATGCGGAAGTGCCTCTCACCTAGCTTCAACAATTGTTTTGGTCACTAAAGTTGCAAGCGAGTTGCCGAACATTGCAAAGTTCGATTGAGCCGACTCAGTGCCGTTCGAGTGGCGACCCGATAGGGACAGAATAGTAAATCATGTTCTGGCGGGAACGTTTGCCCGGCCCCCAATTGCCATACAATGTGGCTACTGGCCAGACACAGC
Organism: Benthosema glaciale; assembly: GCA_900323375.1. NCBI lineage: Eukaryota > Metazoa > Chordata > Actinopteri > Myctophiformes > Myctophidae > Benthosema > Benthosema glaciale. Next base: position 6,216 of record OOFJ01114325.1, read on the forward strand.
GATCCCTTGCACAAGCCGTGTATAAGTTTCAAATGACGCATATCTGTCAATCCATGTCTCTATAATGCCTATATATGGCGATCCCTAGCATATGCCCATATATGGGCATGTCCCCCATTTGTGTCCATATATGGATTGTTCAAGAACTCCATGCAGCGGACTGATTTGTTTGCGCCTGATGTCATGATGACACATGAGGGCTGTGCTCAGCCGACCTGACTCAAAGCACTCAATCACACCCTTCTTTAAAGGCATTCAGACAGACAGAGTGATGGTTACAATGGGATGGTTACAACGGTTACAGCTGTTTCTATGAATTGTTGTATTTTCTTTTCTGATTTGTGTTATGTCAATGTGTGAATAGGGCCGGCTACTGGGTCGCAAGACAAATTTCAGTGCAAACTGACAATAAATTAAAATTTCAGTGCAAACTGACAATAAATTACTATATCATATCAACTAGGTAGGACATGCATTCCCATGTTACATCATTCCCAAGAAGAGAGCAGCAGTAGTGTCAGTTTGAACCAATGAAAGGTATATAACAAGAGCGTGTGACAGGATAGTTATACCACTTCCTGAAAAGTAACAGTTTTGGACATACAAAGTTTCCACCCGACAGAGACGATTCAGAGTTCAATGCAGTTCCTGTCACTGATTCTGAAAAAGTAAATCTGTTTTTCAATTCCACCACCAGCGAACCATGGTGCCCTGAAATATGCAACCACCACAAAGAATGAAGGCAGCGCCGACTGTAATTGTTTTCAGTTGTGGAGAAAACAAAGGACACTTTCACAGCACAGTGATTTGTTAATAATGAATACCAAATTAGCTTCTCTGCTCTTCAGACTTGTGGTGACAGCGAGCTGCTGCTGATGTAGAAAGGTAATGGGATACCTGACTGTACATCATGTGAGAGAGTGAGAGAGAGAGAGAGAAACATACTTCCTGTACTATCTGCACAGAGTGATCTCAGTAGAGAACTACATGCACAAACAGAGCAACTACCTGTGCTGCTAATTGTCCCACAGGTTTTACACCAAGTGAATGCAAAACAGTTTATCCCAATTTACAATTTAGTAATTTAGCAGACGCTCTTAATCCAGACTTACATTAAGCATGAACAAAAGAAAAAGCACTATGGGCGCCTAAAATGGAGTCTGAGGAGGTGCTGAGGAGGTGCATTTTCAGACTGCGGCGGAAGATTGGGAGCGAGTCTGCAGTTCTGATTGCAATGGGAAGTGCATTCCATAGTTTTGGGGCCAGAAGGGAGAAAAGTTTGGGGCGTGTGGAGCGTTGTCTAGGCGTTTTTAGCGAGGGTACTGCCACCTAAAGGGGTTATGCACTTTGTCCACCACTGGCTATATCATATTAAAAGGTTTAAATGCAACAATAGAATTGTTCTTTTCTTCCTTTACTTTAAACAATCGGTTTTATGAGTACATGAGTGTATTGCACATACAGTCATACATCAAACTGCCCATGCTGAGAACTATACCCAGCAAGCCAAATGACGTTACGATGACCTCCTCCGACAACTCCGGTGACGTTCAGGACTAGGCTTTTAGATCACAGCTCGTATATGGGCATGACCTCAGATCGGACTCTCTGATTCATCCAGGGACGTCCGTCTGAGTGGGCAGAATTTATGTTGGTTGAAATCAGGCGATGTTCTAGGCCAGATCTGACTAGTCTTGGATTGACTTGATCAGGCGATATTCTAGGCCAGATCTGACTAGTCTTGGATTGACTTGATCTGGCACCAATCGAGACGTCACAAATTCGCCCAGGTCCTGACTGTGCTTGCTGGGTAGCTAAAGGATGAATGAATATTAATTAAAACATGTTTATCTGTGCATGTTTATCTTAAGTGAATACAACTATAGCCCATGTAATGATTTAGTTTCAATTAAGCCGTTTAAAAAATAAAACAGGGTGAAAATCAGACCCAGGAGCCATTCTCTCACAGCACCTCAGTTCAGAATGGCATATCATTAGCCGTGATGGATTAATGAATAATATGTAACATCCTGGAGGGCTTTTTCAAACAAGTTGCGAAAGAAAAGCTGACACGGAATTCCTGTTTACAGATTTAGATTATTACAAAACATACACCCACGAGTTTTATTCTTCAGCGTGATTAGAAAATAGCTGATCTAATAAGTAACTAGAACTGCACTCGAATATCGAGTGCCAACTTTGAACCAAGCATTGAACGCAAGTAGGCCATGGCCTACTTGTGCGCGAGCGGAGCGAGCTAGCGGAGTGCAGGTACTCACGTAATTACATCAAGTGTGATCATGATTGCTGATTGCTGATTAAACTCGACTACAATTACCCTACCACACTGTTTAAACTTGATTTATAAGATCTTGTGACGTATCTTGTTGTCGTCATCATATATACCATACTGCATATGTATTATGTAAATACCATTAGAAATGTTGACGTCCTTTCGTTTAACACCAAACAAAGAGTTATATATAGTATGGAGGTCAGGACATGATTGGAATCAAGAATGTTTTTTTAAAGGGAATGCCAGGAGTTTGATTTATAAAGGGGCACTCTCAACCAATAACGATTAATATCTCAATTACACCACCATTACATCATCAACTCATCCAACCAATCGAGGTTCGAGAAGCGAGGCGCTCGCTCCGCTCGCGCAAGTAATAATTTGAAAAAGTGAAATGGGACAGTTTGCACGATGAGTATTTTTTACTTTTCCTAAGAACATGAAAATGTTTGAGGAAAAAAAATCACACCGGGTGAAGTGAGCAAATGAACTGAATTTATGTTACTGGTCAGCTGATTTGCTCGTCTACATATGACGTACATTTTCTCTTCATTGTCAATGGCATTTAATGTTTGTGTTGCCACAAATGTATGTCATATTTGAGGCACTGACCTAATTTCTCTTTTATTTCATTGTCATTGGCAAATATGAGACGTGTGGGGACAACAGCTATACAGGGTAGGCTTATATATTAGGAGCTAGTGCCCCTTAAAAATCACACCCGTGCACTCTTATCATCATACATAATCTCATTCCGGCCAATCAGTGTCCTCACTTTTCCTTCATCAATTTGCTGCCCTCACTTTTATCTTCAATATGTAAGCTACTTTGCTCAGCCAATCAAATCATCACTATGGGGCGATCAGCAATCACAAGCCACAAACACGGAAAGCTGGGCATAGGAGTGACTAGTGTCCCTCAAGGAAAGCTGGGCGTAGGAGTGGCTAGCGTCCCTCAGAAAAAGAAGGAAAAAAAAGTGATAGGGGACATTAAAGGGAAAGAACACTTTTTTGAGTTTTTTTTGTGTAGTTACCTTGCCATGATGTAATTCCAAATGTGGACCAGAAATGAAAAATAAATGTGATTAGAAATTGATAGTTCAAAATATGCTCCTCATTGACTTACATTGTACACTAAAACGGCTCTCAAAGTCACTCTTTTAGTACATAAATAAACACAATCAAAGTTGATTCAGACAATAGCATCACCATAACTCATGCAGTTTTTGTTTTTCATAAAATTGTTAACTTCCTGTTGATTTGTCCATTTTATTAGAAAGACACCCCGGACTATATCTGTAAGAAGGCATTAAGGGTAGATTTCACCCCAAAACCAATCTGCAACCTGTAAAATCAACAGGAGGTTAACATTTTTATGAAAAACAAAAGCTGCATGAGTTATGGTGATGCTCTATAGTGTCTGAATCAACTTTGTTTGTGTTTGTTTACATAATAAAAGAGTGACTTTGAGAGCTGTTTTAGTGTACAATGTAAGTCAACGAGGAGCATATTTTGAACTATACATTTCTAATCACTGGAGCATTTCAGGTCCACATTTGAAATTACATCATGGCAAGTAACTACACAAAAAAAAAACTCCAAAAAGTGGTCTTGCGCTTTAAGCATGATTACATTTACTTAACAGAGCATTTCTATATTGTGGTATTATTATTATTATTATTATTATTATTATTATTATTATTATTATTATTATTATTATTATTATTATTAT
>OOFJ01114342.1:0-16810 GCA_900323375.1 Benthosema glaciale
GTACAGTACTCATTCGGATACTTGGAACAAACTACAGAGCATCTTAAACAAAACTATATCTTAAACTCTGTTGTCACAGCAGCAGTTCAGTTGAGGAGTGTCTCACACACGCGCACGCACGCACACGGGGGGCTAAAATTTACATTTGTTTAATTTTGGTGAATTAATGTGGAATTTTGCTCAATAACTTAGTATATCTCCTATGAATCCTTATGTGGATTTTGCTCAATAACTTACTTCCTATGAAGCGTAGCATCGATCGATCAGCGGGCATCCATACAGTATAGTGATCACGATCCTCCAGATAGGCTAAATGTCAAAATGATCGAAGATTTTTTTTTTAGCGGGTAGTGAATGGGATGGACCTTATATTATAACCACTGTTCCACTATTAACCACTATTTTCCAACTGTTCAAAAGCGCTATAATGAGAGTTAATTTTCCGCTGTGTGTTTCCACACACCAGATGCGCATTAGCTCTTTCGATACGCGTTCGAATCCAGCACCAGTCGGGTGACTGGCACCATCCTACCTTTAACAGACAGTCCGTCTGCTCTGTCACAGAAGGTTGGATCACACTGGGTAGCTCGCCATCAACTGATTCTCTGTGGACACGGTCTCCAGGGATCTGTTCCCAGAAGTCTTCAACCTCCTCAAAAAACGTGACCTGTGTTTGAAACAGGTCTTTTAGTTATATAATCTAACTCATTATGAATTAAATCCTTCTGTATCTCTAGTTTGTTATCATTTAGTTATTTTCTTGTTGTACAACTTTTTAATATCACTATCAACCTAGTATTACTGAATGCAAATACTCTATGAACTCACTTTTTAACTCTAAACCCAAATACCATATGAAATGTATTTTTAGAATTATTTCTCTTTACTTTTATCCATGTATGCTTGGCATATTGTTAACCAATAACTGGTTGAATACAAAATATATGAATTAAACTGCTTCAGTTTAACCAGAATAAAATATTTTTATCAAATACCTCTTAATAATCATGAACTCAAAATTACATTTCAGTGCAAAATAAAGCACATATTGGTGCTTTTCTGTCAAAATATAGTACCCAAAGGCACTAATTGACTCTCACTGTGTTTAACACAATTCCTAATATCATTTACCATTCATGGCCAAAAATGGTGGAATGCACCTTTAAAATGCATTTGCACTATAAGGAGCAAAAATTTCCCATCTTAAAGTGCATTTTATAAATCAAATCAAATCTTACTTTGAGTAAATTCCGTTTTTGTAGTTAGTACAATAACAGTTGAATAATTTCTCACAGCACTATAAAGTTACAGCAACATCATTTCAACAGTCACATTTGTCTCACCGAATCACATCTGTTCCAGTACACTGAGAGATGTCAGGACTCAATTCTCTCACAACAGGGGTTTGCCTGTATAAACAAGGTGATATATGTTAGCATCATGTATCATGTATGAATGCTGTTAGCATTAGCCACTTAGAAATACATGTAACTGTGTTGTTTTGTATATCTCACCGAGTGGGTTAATGGTTGAGGCACACCAAACGGCGACAGGATTCTCCCCTGGTAAAAGTAACACACAGCACTACACTGTAGCCACATCTGGTGTACTATATCTGTTATTTAGATACGTTTTTATTATTATAATATCTCTCTGCTTCTTCACTGTTGCTGCTTGCAACGTGCAAAAAGGAAGTACAGACGTGATGACGTCACTTTTAACATGCTGTTCTGTGGTGCTTTCAAAAACGGTGCTGCCCTCTAGTGTTGTATACATCATGAAATAAAACAACCATTGAGTATTGAGGTAGTAATAGTTAGAGGTAGATTATTTTGTACATGTTTTTAAATAAAACAATACTATAATGAATTTCAATTAAAAAATGAAATAATGTTCACTGTCAGTGTGTGTGTTCATCCCCCGCCACTGTTAATTTTTTGTAGTGGGCATATGGCATACAGTACATCTGGTATAGAGACCAAATGCAGTTCAGTTCAGCAAGAAATAAATGAACTATTTAGGCATTAAAGGGCACATTCTCCTATGAAGACTACCCAACAGGTGGACCCTGGTTTGCTCCTCTATGTTCACGTGCCCTGGGAGTTCCATGTGGATGCTATAGTTGAACATTCATACTGTCGTCAAAAGAGGCTGCAGTTGCGATAACGTCCTCTATTGTCAGCAATAGAGGACAGGCTGTAGAGGTGATGGTGTTTGGACAATAATATTCTTTTATGAACCACTGTCATTAACATATTATGCTAAACATATGCTAATCACATTGTTTCATAAAAAGGATCTTGTGTTCCCCATATCTGCATACAGATGGATCCTCTCTCCAAGATCAGTCCAGCTATTTTTGATGCCACAACTTGCCTTGCAGGGGTTTGCATGCTGTTTTGTATGCTGTATGTTGACAAGGAATCATTAGCAGGGGTCAGATGCAGTTTGCATAGAGTAGGGATTTGGTTGAAAGGGTCGTTTTTCATCAAAACAGTCTTTGATTCATCTTGGAAGCCCAGCTACTGCTATACAGTTGTTTCCTGAAAAGGGTTTTCAGGTCATTCAGTTATCTGTTCTGTGAAGCAAACTTGACTGGAGGATACAGCCCTGTGTTGATTCTGGACAGCAATTACGATCTCTGGCCACAAGTCTTTGTCTACCAGCTAATTACTAGTATTAAAATATTGTTGTCCTTTTTTGCATTTAACTATAACAAAATGCATTTGAAATTAAATAAAATGTTACTTTTCGGGATTCCCTTAAATAGCAAAACAATAGTCAGTATTCAAATATATAGCAAAAATATCAAATCTACAAGATTCAAAACATGTTGCACTGTGACATGTTTTGAGCTTGTATATCGGCTATTTTTTGCTACGACAGTAAAACAGTGTGGCCCTCCGGAGTGAGTGTGGAAATATAGTGGCCCTCTCCAACGTCAAAGTTACCCACCCCTGAGCTAAGCTCACAATGCATCACTCATTAAAGTGTGACTTTCACGTACTCCAGTCCACAGTGGCTCAGCAGACAGTGTGTTTGGCCTCAAAGCTGTAGCTGTTTGTTCGGTGTCTCCTTCTCCTACTGGGTTGTCATCCATGGCTGTTGGGTCCCACCTGCCACCTGCACACACACACACACGCATACACACACGCATGCACGCACACACAAGCCCACTAGATCCAAACTCATGGCACCAAACCATCTGTTCCTATACACATCTGGGCTGGTCACCACCTGCCATATTGGCTGAAATGCAAACTTCCTTCCTGTAATTGATCCAGAAATCACGTGGATTGACTGTGTTTGCGCACATGTGCATGTGACATGCTTGCATGCATATACAAGGAAGAAGTTTGAGTATGCATGCAATTGAGTCTGTGTGCGTGCGTGCGTGTGTACATTTCTGCCAATAAAGTATTCAATCAATCAAAGTCCATGTGTCCGTCCGTGTGTGTGTGTGTGTGTCTATACATGTGCACACGTACATGTGAATTAGCATGGACGGACATGTGCGTGTGCGTGCGTGTGCGTGTGTGCATATGCCTTTTAGGAACGTGTGTGTGTGTGTACCAACATATTAAATGTACAGACAGGTGCATTCACACCATCAAAGACATTTGGCCATGGTAGATACATTATTCACTCAGGTTATTTAATAACACAAAGCCAGAGTGGGGCGAAAGTCCCTTAATAACAATGGGCTTCGGAAGGAGATCCATCCATCACACTCCCCTGTGAACAGAACAGGAAGATCGATATCCTAATAGTTTGTTAATGCCACTTAATTTGTAGTTAAATGTAAATTCTATAGGATTTTCCCTGAATACATCACTGTCGAGTCAACTCAGATAACACTGTCCCAGCCACTGTGAGTTTTCTGTTGCCATTTTACTTTTCATTGTCTTTCAATCCCAACCCATTATTAACTCTTGACGTGAATTATACTGTTGTTCTGGGATGTGGGCCTATTTGTTTTATTGTTTTTGTTTTGGTAATCAGGGAACTGAGCCTGGTGCCATCATTTGCAATGCAGGCACACATTTGAGCCTTTGAATGAGCCACTGCAGCAGTACAGTCTGTTAATTAGAAAGGCCTCGAGAAAAATGAAATCTAACAATGGGATCTGATGCAACGCTCAGATCCAAATAGATTGACCAAATATGAGTCGTTAGAAATTTGAACAGCCCCCTGAATATAGTACATAACACAATACAAGAAAATAATGCAAGAAAGGACCATTGAGGTCAAACAGGGTGGCAATTGCTAACCACTACGCCTTATTATAGGGAGGCCTTGAAGTGGCCTAGTATTCATACCATGCCTCCTTCATGAACTATGTTTTCAGATTGAAGCCAAGAGTGCAGGAGGGATTATTTGAAAGAATGTATAATTAATAAAAAATCAAGGACCATTCTGTGTATTTGGCTTTCCCCAAGGTTAATAGGTTAACACCACTCCTGCAAATTCTATACTGAAGAAATATCAATCAGAGATCAGATCTGCGGTCATACCGTATTTCTTATTCAACACCAGATTTAAGGACAGGAGGCACTTTTCTTTGATCAACATCTTGCGTCCTTGTATCACAAGGCTTTCACAATGCTTTCAGACAACAGAGCATTTATTTTTTACCTTTCTGATTCTAATTTGGAATGAGATATAACTACCGGTACACTCGCCCCAAAAAACACTCAGACCCATTTTTCCGCAGACCGCTCGCCCAAAACAGTGGACCTCTCGTTTTGCATGCCGTGGAACGCTCACCCCAGAAGGTGGCAGGGGGTATACGTACGTTAGTCCGATGTACAAATAGTACAACATACGTAGCCGGTTAAGACTCACCTTTGGCTCCGACATACATAGCCACATATGTGGCCGGTTACACCCGTGGCTCCGACATACGTAGCCGGTTAAGACTCACCTGTGGCTCCGACATACATAGCCGGTTGAGACACATATGTGGCCGGTTACACCCGTGGCTCCGACATACGTGGCCGGTTAAGGGTTGTTGGACATGTCGGACTGTTAGAACGCCGGACCAAAGATATGCCCATCAGGTGATCATTCACCCCACTTTGCTATGGAACGGATTTGGCCCTGTCACTGTAATGATGTAATTTGGTGTACTCTGAGCTGTTATTACAGCCATGCTGTGCTGCAATCAGCCATCCCAAATTAGAAGAAAACATTGAGGACTACCTCTGGTGAGGTCAAGGCTAGCAGCATGTGAGCACTTCACTCTTGATGGAGTCACTCTTGAAGAAGTATCTTGACTATGGGGGCACTGCGGGAGATGTTAGTTCAAGAAGCACATTGTGTATAGCCCTGCTATGAAGAGGCTTTAGTGTTAAGTGTGACAAACACTTAAGAGGATGACATTTTCTTTGCATGAGATGACGATTTAAAATTAAATAATGAATTAATGCTTAACTATAATTACATTCCTCAACTTGCCAGTCTGTATCAGAAGTCATGGTTCAGATGGTTCAGATGTGTTTAAATCATTCCCATTTGAACCGCTCCAACAAGTACTAAGAAGTAATTTTAAATGTTACTCATGAATTGCGTCTGGATAAATCTCAACCCCATTAAGCATAAAAGAGAACTTTTCATTTTTGAAGGATGATTAGATTAAAAAGGGGGCCGTACCACTTAAGTTCAGCATTCGACGAGATGTCCTTTGTGTCATAAAGTTTATATTAGTTTGCATTACTTAACATGCTGTTTCCTTCCACTGTAGAAGTGACAGGGGACCTTCTCGAAAACCCTATAGTACTCTCTGTAATTGGACAAAGATGTGCGACACACTCCCTGACTGTGAATGAAAGTGAAATTGAAAGCCATTTCTGAGGACAAAGCATCAGGGTAGTTTAGGCAGGCACAGAAGGTGAACCGGTCCCACGATCATTGTAGCTTCCAATCATACAGCCACAATCCCAAATTGCAATTCAATTGTGCATGTACGAGCATGCAGATGAATACAACCAGAGTATGTGAAAGTAAGTTACTGTACTTCTTTTTGCAAAAGATCTTGCCTAGAGCATCCAATTTGGTCTGGACTGACTCTAAAGTCTAGCTGGCAGAGAGAATAACATACATGGTGTTGAAATCTAAAGGCCCATGAATACTCCAGTTTTAGGGGATACGGTCAAAAGATGACCACCGTGGTGGTTTACTAACCACAGAAAAGTAAAAAGTAGAACCTTAAACTGGAGAATTGCGTGGGCCTTTACTTTCCTTACCGCCCTCCAGATGGTTCAGACTCAGAGAGTACTACACACTTTGTTTTCCTGTTTAATATGGCCTATGTTTTCAAAATCCCCCAAAAGCCTCATCCCGGTCCCACAATTTCTGTTCCACTTCTGCGTCTAAACCTGACATTAGGCACTCCCCGGATAGTGCTAATAAATAACCTTTAAGCCCCACGGTCACGCTAATAGCATTAGAAGTAATTAGCTGGTCACTGTGGCTTTGAGCAAGGCCTTCTGTGGATCAATCCACCTCTGAATTCCAGCCCTGATTAGTATTGCAGGGAAGAGCTTGGTGATATATGGCTAAGGGCTTAGATATAGCCGAATGCCCAGTGCGTTTTCCATAATTTAACCTCTGAAAAGAAGTCAAGGTCTGTTTACCTCAGCACAGACGCAGCTAAGAGCAGGCTGAATAAGGTGTGCGCCGTTGAATAAAACTACAGTCCCTTAGAAGATAAAAGATGCCTTACAGAGACAAATAACATAAGGAAGATTATACAAAAATAATGTATTAATTTATTTATGTATTTATTGCACATAGTGGAATATGTTACTAGATATGTTTCTATTGAGTTTAGTAGTTAAGGAGTTCATGAGGTGGCATGTGTTCAATTAAAATTCATACATTTTAAAACTAGTAAATATGTAGGACCTTTTTGAATTATCACCAATGTAGTTGCTGCACGGACTCAAGAGAAACATTGCTTTTTTTTTTCAAAGAAGGAATTTTGCAGTATGGGAATGGGAACTTGTCCCTCTGTATATTCTCTGTTTGTTGATGCAAACAGTGGGGAAGCTGAGACGCAGATCGGTGTAGGCGAGAGACACGCAGGCGGAAAGCTCTGGTGACACTCAATCCCAGCCCAGCAGGGGGGTGCACGGCTACAGAGCCCAGCGTCTCAACCACTAAGCCATGGACAAGCAGTGGAATAGGATCCAATACATTTCCTCGCCTCGCGCCTCGCTTGCTTCCTGCATGCCTTTCAGCATAATATCCAAGACTGTCCATATCCAGAGAACACTTTGAGTGCTTATTGAAGATGGTGAAGTAGTGCAAGGATGTTGCAGATTGGCACGATGCAAGGCAGGGGAGAAAGGGATAGTGCTTCAATGCACTGGGAGGTGGCTACGTGTCAATGTCAATTTGGTCATTCCTGATGGGGACAAGGTGCCGTTGCCAGGTGATCGCATTAAGAGTTATCCACGTGATTCATAGTCGCTGCCGTGGAGAATGCTATGACAGTCGAGGTTGATGTGATTTTTCAAGGGGAGATCAGAGGAGATGCCGCTGGACATGTGACATGTTTCAGAGATGAAAGGGGGGGGAGGGGGTTGTTGACATGGAGATTGAAATCAGAGGCTGAAAATGCAGCATAGGTTGAAGGGAGCATCCTGGATGCTCAACCACTGAGTGGCAGAGATCAATCATACTTCACCGATACATATACGGTATTCATCACTCCTCAGGTTCTATGTGCTATCATAGGGATAGCGTTCGGGTTTAGCGTAAGGTTTAGGGTTTGGGGAGGGATGTAGAATCCTGGGAATGCTGACGGAATGCTAAACAACACATTCCACATGTTGAAAGATGACTGGGATCAACATCTAGCTGCACACATAACTTTTATCTTGCACCAGCAGCACACAGCAAAGAGATTGCACTGCCACGCTTCCTGTAATCCTTGTGTCAGGTTCACTTCTCTCCTGCAGGCTGTCTCATCGTCATCAGTGATCGATCAGGCCTAAAAATAGCAGAGATGGGGTCTCAGAACACACCCCTTGGGGGCTCGATCCTGTGTTGAGGGTCAGGTGTTGGAGTCTGCACTATATTATGCTGTTGAACGCGGAGCTGTGATCTATGAACATCATGTTGGTGTTCATGATGTTGGAGTTCTTTTTCACCATGTGGGAGAGGTGTGTAGTGCTTATGGTACAGTCTGTGGATGTGTTGTATGACATCAAAGCCATATGGCCTCAGGGCATACAGTTTTGAGGGGCAGAATACTGAGGGGCATACACCATGCAGCCATGCATGAAAAAGGTAGTGCATGCATGCATGCACATCCGTGGCCCAGGTGCAAGACAAGCAAAAATATCAAAAAGAAGAATAGAGAGTAGAGAAGCATAGGGGGAAAAGCTGAGGTTTTATTGCTCGTCAACGTTTCGATCTAATGCGATCTTCATCAGGACATTTACACCAGCAATGGCCTCCATGAAATTCCTGTCCTGTTTGTTTCTACAGTTAATACCACTATAGTTGTGAATTTGTGCAGCAGCAACTACAGCGACAACAAAGCAGCGCAAGAAACTCCAGTTTGGGTGAATAGAATAACTTTAATTATTATTCACTATATTTTTCCTGTCTGATTTTCCTGTCTGCCCAAAACACGATAGGGGGAAAAAGCCCTACATTGGAGACATCCAGAGTTAACCATGTCTATAAAACAAAATCACATTGCAGTGATTCATTTTCTGATGGTATGAGATCTTTCATGGAGTTCATCTGTTTTCTTATCCACTGAGTTGATGTTGGATGCTTGGGGACCCGTGTGGGCGGTTTGGTCTGTGTCTTAAACATTGGGAGAGACCGTTTCTTGTCCCCCTGCATTTCTGCTGTCTCTTTGATGTTAATCCCACTGTTCCTATGTGGTTTGGGGTGCAGTGCGTTCAAGTGACAGATCCCAGTGGATGAAGTCTGTGGTTTTGGGTGAGTGATCGCTGAATCTAGTGTGTCATATAATTATATGGGGGCATGATGGCGCAGTCGGTACCGCTGTCGCCTGCAGCTATGCGGCCCCAGGTTCGATTCCTGCCGGGGAGATGTGAGCTCTGCTCTGGGGGCATGTTCTCTCCTCCATGTCATCAGCGTCCATAGCCTAGGTGGGGGCTTTTCTGTGCAGAGTTTGCATGTTCTCCCCGTGTCCAGTGATCACAAAAAAACATGCAGCTGGGGCACCTAACAGAGAGGAAAGGAACTTGTTGGAATAACGTGTTCCTTCCACGCGATACGTCCTACCGGGGAAACTCAGGTGATAAAAAGGGGCCTGCTCACTCCTCATACATTGAAGGAAGCATAAGCTCAGTTTGTGGCTCTCTGCAGGTTGGCAGTTTAGGCAACTGGCACCGGGTGAAAATTGGGTTACAAAAAATGTGGGATAAATGTGCGCCATGTTGGATCTCATCTGACAGTCCATAGAAGATCACACACGTTGAAGATAATAGTTAGTTGAGGTTAATAAATGTTTTATTCACCCCATTCTCATATTGTGCAAATTCTATTCACAAACCCCCAATGTACAATGGGCCTGAATCACCAAGCTTTCTTCATCGTCCAAATTAGTTTTTCTTTCTTAAGACCTACTTATGCAGTTGTCAACCGATACAGTCATGTTGTGAAAAGTTTTATGAGTTTCAAGCACGCTCTTGAGTAGCGGGTGGGGGTGGAGATACTGTAGAGGCACGGGAAAAAATATCTGATGGAAGAATTACACTTAATAATTTTCTTGGATTTTGGGACTATTATGTGATTTCATTGCCTAGCCCGAAGGCTTTGTTGAGATAGCTCCAGTCAATAATGCATCCAGCCACATGTAAATTGCTGTATTATCTCTATCTGTTGGCCATGGGTAAGTTGGCATTGACTAATAAAGGAACAAGCAGTTTACAAGGTTATGCCATAGTTTTTTCTCTCACCGCTCATAAAGCTGCCCTGATTCACCTTCTCTATTCCCCCCTGCGGGCTGTGCTCTGGTCCACTGAAATTAGAGGTGTGTTCTAATTAACTCTAGGTTAATTGTTCTGAAAGCCTGTTAATACGGCATGTTGAATGGTTTGAGTCACGCCTCTCTAACTGTGGCCGCTCCCTCCCAGCGCCAGGTTCTCTTTAGCTGGTTATGGAACAAACGTGGAGCCACGGAAAAAAATAATTACGACAATTAATTACGAACCTGTGGCATCGGCTGATTATTATTGAGCATGCCTTTTAATTACGGCAAACACTGATGGAAAGAGAGTCTGGCCTGGCCACCCTCTACTGAGCAACAGCCAAGCTACATCCTGAGGCCAGTGCCAGTTCAGTCATTGGCTCAAGAAAACCATGTGAAATTTCACCACCTGCTGTAACTAAAGCTATGCCATAGTATGCTCCCACTGACTGGCGTCCAATCCGGACAGTTCCTTCATCCATTTGTAACTGAGAGAGTGTACAAAATGTGTACACCCACTGCATCACAAATGGAGAAATGGAGAAATTAGTTCACTGGGGATTTGACTGTGTTGACTTATTATATGCCAGGCAGAAACAAAAACATTGATTTTAAGGTATGTTGTTGTTGAAGACCGGCTTCCTATACAATCAATACAGTAGTTCGGCCTGTTGGGTGTACTTCTAGTTTTTAACATCATGTGCCACAATAAAGCAAAACTAAAAATAGTGTAAAAGTAAACTTTCATAATGCAGTAACTGTGTTAACCCTAGAACATGTTTCTTTTGTTACACCATCACTAAACACAGGTATATTTTACCCAATGTAAAATATTCCATGAAAAAAATATTTCTCATCAAAATATATTGAAGTACAGCAATACATGGCAACTTGAGCTACTCTTCTTTAATATTTCATCATGACCTTTCACGTCCCAGTACATCCACAAGTCCATTGTGGATGTATTGGGATTTTTCCATATTTTTCAAAATTGCTAAAATATAATCGTCCGGGTGAAAATCACCCATGTTCAGTGTTAATAACATTTGGAATGGCCACAGGCTGGTTCACAAGTCCGAGAACCAAATTGGTGACACGTCATCGTTCCCGAAATCCACAAAATGTCCTGGCTCTCATCCTTCTGCTCCAGGTTGTGACACCTATAAGCATCCAACTCCAGGCACGCAAGACAAGTACGTATCCCTATTGTTTAGAACAAGGTTCTTCATTCCATTCTTATCTCCAGCCACGTTAGGCTCTGTCATGACGACAGATGTGTTGTGCCGAAAAGAAGCACACATGGCTGCCAACATTAGCACATTACCATATGCACCGGGTTTCTCCTCTGAAGCATTTCTCACAAAGTGCTGCTACGTTAGCCTAAAGTCTCCTGTCTCATGGATAGTTAATTAGCCTCAGTCTTTTGTACCGGTAAGTTATTCCTCGCATATGCTCTTTGATTGCATCAGGTGTTCCTGCTTGTTCTCGTGCCCTTCTCACTTATTTCCAGAAGGAAGTGTCGGCAGGTAGCAGTTCTGCTGCCTGAACCCCAGGCAGCCCATTGTAATTCAATGGATATCTCAGCGGGCCAGTGCACGTGAATGAGCTCTGCTCTCTCCTCCTCAAGCCACTATAGTCAAGGTCAGTGTGGTGGAAAAAGTACTTGCATGCTTTACTTAAGTAAAAGTATCAATAATGCAATATAGAAATACTCTGTTGCCAGTAAAAGTCTGGAATCCAAAATGTACTTGAGTAAAAGTACAAAAGTATGGTCAGCAAAATGTATTTAAGGTATAACCAAAAGTAAAATGTGTTCATAATGCAGAATGAATCAAGTTTTTAAATGTAGGCTATAAAAATATTTTGAAAATAGCAGATCTACAAGCTCACAAAGTGTCGAATCATGACACATTGTGAGCTTGTAAATCGGAGGTGGAGTAAAAGTATTTGGAGTGGAGTATTTGCTTACTAAATGTAGTGGAGTAGAAGTAAACATATTGGAAATTGGAAATACTCAAGTTAATACCTCAGAATTGTAGGCTACTCAAGTACAGTACTATATAAGTAAATATTACTTACTTTCCACCTCTGGTCAAGGTGCCCCTATATCCCAAGCATATCCCAAGTCACCTGCCACCAAACTGCTCAGTGGTCAACAGCAAAATGATTGTCCTTTGTTGTTTTAAAATGTGCTCTATAAATATAATTGACTTGACTTGGTCACACAAGCAACCATGTGTGCATTTCTGTGTTATAGAACAACAGTTAAAAGTACTCTAGGTCTAAAAGTATAAAATGTAGATGTGGTTTAACTTGCATTAGCTGGTCTTATAGCTGAATTGAAATATGAGATTGAATGCAGAAAAATACATACTGTCCTGCTGCACCATTTAAATAAAATAAGCTAAGTTAAATTAAATCAATACAGAAGCCTCAGCGGGATATTATTAGCTGGAGGACTGGTGTTGCCCCATTCAGCCAATATTACGCATTACATCTACTGTCACTTTTTGTGCTGGAGACATGAGTCTAGGTGGATGAGACTTACATGCACAGACTTACACACATCTTGCGGCAGAAAAGGACAGAGTCAAAGGTATAGATGAAGACATAAACAATGGTGTGTACTGTGTAATGATGTGGATTAGATAGATAGACCTTTATTGATTATTAGGGAAAATCAGTTGACATAGCAGCACGGTAGTAAGGATGAATCAAGGCTACAGTACATATAAGGTTAAAGGTAGGGTAACAATAATATCCAAGCTGACTCTCTGGATTTGGGCATGTACATGGCTAGTACATGGTTCATGTACTAGCGCGAGCCCATAGACTCCAATGCATTCCGTAACTCCCGGTTGTCACCATTCATTGTCACCATTCAACAGAAGTCTATGTAGAGGAGTCGCCATTGGACTGGCCCCATGAAGTGAACAGAGTTTGCGCAACTCTGTCTACTCTAAAGCTCTGGCGCTTATAGCAGCTGCCTGCCGCACCATATTGTTTATGGGTAACGCTGGCTGCCTTACGAATAATAAAGGTATAGTGCCAATTGAAGCGGTATAGCGCAGGGCAGACGATGGGTTTAACTAACCTAACAAGTTCGGCTCTGGAGGCGTCTTATTTTTTCTGTGCATGATATTCACAACAATTCATACATAAAGGCTCCTCCTGCCAACCTCGGGAAGACGGGAACAGACACTTCCAAGTCATCTAGCTTTAAATGTTGCATTTGAGCCTTTGCCCACTGCTGTGGGCTTAGAGGCTGTCTGGTAAACAGAAGGTTTTCCTCCTGGCCCCGGTGTAAGGTGCCATAAACATTTCCTGTTCCAGGTTCGTTTTTCATAACATCATTCGAAGATGTCATCATGTGTGTTTCCACCTGTGCAGCCCCCTTATCATTCTGGTTGATTTGATGCAAAACTGTTTTGCATCTTTGAAGGGGTAGGATCCAGATTCCCTTTGTTTTTTGCACTTTTTATTATGCTGACACTTATTTATACAAATAGCCTTTTTCCCTTTCCAATCCATATTTTTGTTCTCTAACAAACATTAAAGTCCATAGACTTGGCATGGCACAAATTACATGATAATTTAACCTGCTGTATCAAACATGACATTTTATAGACTTTTGCTGGTACACAAACATTAAAAGTCCATAGATTTGGTTGGCCTATGACATAATTTCAGAAAGCCATGCATTGGACAGGCTACAGCCCTTAATAATAATATGTTGAACCTATAGTGAATTGCTCGACTTGAATCCACTGTGCCTGCATTGCAGAGAGCAGCTCAGGACGTACTGTATCCCATGACCCCCTCTCCTCCGTGACCTTTCCACCACCACCGTTAGAATAATAAAAGAGTAACATTGCTAGTGGTAATGAAACAAATACTAATATAATGCACATACCATGTGTATATTTGATTGACAGGTTGTTGTGAGTGATTTATAACCCCCTGACAGGTTGACCAGCGATGATTGAATTATGACCGGCGGGGATGACCTCCAACTACCTCTCCCCCCTTAATTCCTCTCACTTCCGCAGACCACAGACCTCCCCATCGCAGCTGTGATGATGAGCTTGCATACTGCCCCTCGACCACAGCCCCTTATGGGGGGGGGGGGGGTCTGGCTTGCCGCCCATGGTGAGTATACTGTGGGTGTTAGCTTAGTTTTTCTCCATTGTGGATTCCACAGAATGTAATATACAGTATAATTACATAATACAAAATATAACTATACATTTGACCAAAGATCTTTTCTTGAACATACATGAACCAATACCTCAATACTACTACATCAGGCCATCCAACATCTAGACCAGTGGTTCTCAAACTGTTTAGCCCATGACCCAAAAGAGAAATGTGATGTACGTATCTCCGCCCGGGATCGAAACTAGTGACAATAGCAGATCTACAAGCTCGCAACGTGGTAGATCCGGCTATAGTTTCACTTCTACTTAAACATTCGTTTTTTTTATTTCTTAAATTTTTGTCCCACAATTTGGGTCCCGGCCCACTGTTTGGGATTGATCATGCAGGGATTAATTTTGTGGGCTAAAATCCTTGATTACACAATGAAATTAGCAGGTTTTTATTTGATTTTTTTGCAGTGAAACTGCGGGAACTTAAATATGCAGAAAAATGAGAAATGCAGAATATGTGATTTTATGTTGTGAAATACGCAGGAAGTTACAAAATATGTGGGTATTTTGCACAATTATGCGCCCCTTAAAAAAGAAAAAAGAATTGCCCCATAATCTGCGCCATTTGGCAGATTATCCGGTAAATTATGCGATCGCATAATCAACATTTTCTCAAGTGTCTAATTATCATAATGGAGAAAATGTAAGCTAAAAGCATAAACACCCATATGAGCAAGGGTAGGCTTATAAGCAGGTGTGGGCGAGGGGTAGGGTATGAGTTCATTGTCACAGCCACGATATTGAGGGGGGGAGGTAACCCTAATCCCCAGTTATAATTCAATCATGGCCTGTCAACCTGTCACGGGTGTCATAAATCAAATTCACTCACTCACACATACAGTACACACATACACACACACACACACACACACACACACACACACACACACACACACACACACACACACACATGCGCGCACGCACAGATATGCACCCGCGCATGTGCATGCACATACGCACGCACACACAATCACTTAATTCAAACCTCTTTCACTGTATCTCCCTTCTCTACTCCCTTCTGTCCCTAATCTAAAACCTACTTGAGGAGGGCTTAGAGGATGTCTCGTTCTTTGTCTTATATTGCCGCTCCCACCTCATCTGTTCTTCTTAGGTCATGCCATGCAGCATGCAATTAATCTGATGCTTGCAATTAACTCCTTCACTATGACTTCACTTTAGTGCAGAATGCAGAGGAGTTGCCCTGCACACAGCAAAGCATGGCAGGGTATGTTCATCACTGCTGTCGTCTCCAGTTTGGACTGCCAACAAAATAACCTGAGAATGGACAGAAGGATACATTTTCCCTTAAAACGTGGTGGGAATGATGAGCAGTAGGGTTCCCTGACTTTGAGCTGGAAGGGTGAAGGTCAAAATGAGTCTAGAATACATAAAAGGTCAATATGCAGTTGACCTTTTACCGCAAGTTATGTTGGTGCCTGCAGGGTTTGTAACCCCAGGTGCATTCGTTTGAATGCTCTTGCACCTTGGCATGACTATGAGGAAAAACGTTTGGGATGTGACCATGCCAGTACAGCACAGCGGATTGTTGCAGGTTCATATATACTGTCTCAGGAGTTTGTTTCCAATCCTCTATTCATGGGAACATTTTCTGAATGTGGATTTGAACTTGTCCTGCATTTACATCTGTGCCGTGATCTGGGAACAGAGCAGACAAAACAAGAATGCCTAGAAAAATAAAGAAAAAAAAGATTTTTGCCTGTCTTTTCTTCCTCAATCTTCTGCCCTTCTTTCTCTCTCCCCGTGCTGCTCTTGACTTTGGCTGAGTAATAAATCACTGAGTTTGAGATGAAGGAGTGGAGGAGCGTGCTCACACGGTCCCGGTGACCTAGAAACCCCGGCAGTGCTCTGTTCTTCACTTGGTTGAGTATCTGACAGAGCTTCTCAGGTCAGCCCGGGCCCTCCCAATCTGTCTTCACCTTTCAGCTGCTTCTACACTCTGTAATGTGTTCATTTAACTCTTGAGAGTGCGCAGTACAAAAGGACACACTATCAGAGCTAAGTTAACAATCTTTCCCTCAACACCAAAAAAACGAAGGAAATGATTGTCGACTTCAGGACCAGAATCAGGCCACAACACCATCCCATGACCATCGATGGCTCAGCTGTAGAGAGGGTAACAAGCACAACATTCTTGGGAGTACTGCTGACGGACAATCTGGCCACGAGCAGCAACACCAAAGCTATTATTAAAAAGGCCCAGCAGCGTCTCTACCCTCTCCGTCAGCTGAAGAGAGTCGACCTGCCTGTTCCAGCCCTGACAATGTTTTATAGAGGCACCATCAAGAGCATTCTCACCTACTGCCTCACCTCCTGGTATGGAAACAGCACAGTGGAGGAGAGAAAACAGCTGGACAGGACTGTGAGAACAGCTAGCAAGATCATCGGCACCTCGCTGCCCTCCCTGGCAGACATATACCAGCAGAGATGCATGAGGAGAGCGACTGGCATCATTGAGGATGCCGCCCACCCCTCCCACAGCCTGATCTCCCTAATGCCCTCTGGGAAACGGTACAGGAGCATCAGTGCCAGGACGGAAAGGATGCGGAGCAGTTTCTTTCCCCAGGCGATCAGACTTTTGAACTCTGGACTCCCTGGTAGATAGGACATGAACTAGAGAAGTGAC
>OOFJ01114348.1:0-11024 GCA_900323375.1 Benthosema glaciale
GCGTGTAGGTTCTCTCTATGAAACGTTATGAAGCGAAACGTATTCAGATCGCAATAAACCGATTTCCCGAACCTTACGTTTGGCTTGATAACGTTTCATAGAGAGAACCTACACAACTGTAAGTAATTGCAAATTGAAGATCGATATTTGGCGATCACGCAGCACTTTGAATTGTGAAAAATGGACGAAAACTGACATACATATGATTAAAACAAAAGACGTGTTCTTGGACCTCCATGCGCCATGAGTAAAAAAAAAAGCGCAGCACCAGGCTGCAGCGGGTCACGGGTAAGGCTGAAACAATATAACCTCTGCATAACGGGCAACGATAAGGGGTCTCTTAAAGGCAATGGGATGTGGCACAGGGATTGGTTGAACTGCTGAAACGCCCAAACCACACCTATGCATAATGTAACGTGTCGCGGAGGTGTTTAAGGGATTTAGAATGGTCACCAAAATAACAATTTTAACGGGGGAACACCCATTCCCTTAGGCTAGATGCCCTAATAGCGGTATTAGAAAGTTGCGACAAAATTCGAGCCCTATAGTCTTTTGCATGAAATGTAATTTAATTTTGGTCATATTTGTGTCATGTGAAATGTTTTGTCTAGTTTTAGTCAAAATTATATTTTGGCAGGAGTTACATTTGGTTGCATGCTGAAAATAGCCAATCACGAGCTCACAAGGGGCGCGTTCGGAAATAGCGCACTGAACGCACTGTGTAATGCAAACTAATAGGCGAGTGCGCTCCGGTGCGGTATTTCCGAACGCGACCAAGGTGTCACGCTGCTATGCCTTGTGAGCTTGTAGATCGGCTATTTTCAGAGTACCGAAGCGCAACCAAACATTAAATGACTTGTCTTCTAAAAATTGTTAATTAAGTAATTAATTAATTAGTCTTAGTTTTAGTCATCATATCTTAATTTTTATTTGGTTTTTATTTGGCTGAATGGTAGTCGACAGTCATAGTTTTAGTTAAACTAAAACACCAAGTAACCAAATTAACACCAAGTACCACCTCACCTCGATCTTTTGGAAAGAGTTGGTGATCATAGCAATGAGCATATTGAGCAGGACAATCACGATGACAAGGGTGTAGATGCCATACAGTATCCTGCCCACAAACTCTGCCACCACATAGCTGGGCATATCCACAGTGTCCTGGTCGGCTATGCCAAACATGGTCCAGAACAGGAAGCGAAAGGTCTCGTTGAATCTACATTGGAAGGGTTGAAATGATTATCCTGATTAATCAATCAAACTGTTAATAATGATTCATTCTTTCAGTTGTTAAATCCTTATTTAATCTTGTTTGCAGATGAACACATTCTTACCCACCGCCCTGGGGAAGTAGGCTACTTGCAGGGAAGTGCATAATGCATAAATTGTTTAGTGTATTTCCCTGTACATTAAAGGTACACTGTTTGTACAAACAATTTGAGTTTTGTTTTATGCAAAACAAATGGAGGTAAAGATTTGAGCGCTTCCTAAATTATTTTATTTATCTTATAACACCCACTGGCATCAGTGTTTGGTCAAACAAACAAGACAAAGTGGGCCCTGACAGTTTTCTCAGCTGCAGTGGTGTGTGTAATGAGCCCACAGGTTTTTAAATGAGCCTCATGGTGCTGCTATGCCTGCTTTACCTTTTGGTCTATAGCTCTTGAACCATATCATTAAAATAATCCCTGGATTCTTTTGTTGTATGGCATACCTCCATGTATATTCCACACTCATTTCACATTTACAGATTAATATTCCATACCAATTGGCTATAACTGGTTTGCAATGTTTGTGGAAGGAGTCTATTTGACAAAAAAAGAAAACGTAAATGTTGAATACAGATTTGAATCACATATTGAGGTCGCATCTTTCTACACAGCCCGAAGCCTAATTTAGACCCAAATCTTTGTTGCAGAAACATGATTTCTTTGATTTAATTATTATTATTATTATTATTGTTAGTAACAATCTTCAAATTAGCTACACATGACCTCGGCAGTCAGTGACAGTGAACGTCAAACAACTGTTTGATATTGTTGTTTTTATATTTTTGAGTCATAGCTTTTTGAATAATTGAATGTTGAACCTCTCTTACTTGCCAAGGCGTGGGGAGATGACATACGGAACATAGACATTGTTGATTCCACAGAGGAAGGCTGTTCCAATGATCATCAGTATGAACATGAATCTGAATGAAAAGAAAGGTTGCTGGGTTTGTTCTCCATTTATTGTAACTGTGAGAGTAAAAGGTACCCTTTTCTTTTTACTCTCAGTTAAATTAACAATTGACTATACTGCACAATATTATGCAGTAGTATCATACCTCTATGAGTAACTGTCCAAAGTGTTTGTTTAATATTACATTATCTATACAACATAAAACCTTTACATTGCCGGGTCTCCCTCACCTCATCATGTCGTCAATCATCTTCCCTATGGAGATCTGCAGCGTCCCCAGAGACTCATGGGCAGGCAGGATGTATGCCAGACGGGTGAAGCTCAGCATGCTGGTCACAGCAAACAAAACCTCTGCTATAAGTTGAGGGTCTTCCTGAAACCACTCCTCGCGCCCTACAACACAGAACCACATGAGACCCATTCCGTACAGTGACTTTCCAAAGCCATAGCCGAAGTAGCCGGATGAACCCATCAAATCAATTCTCACCGGTTTGAGTGAAATAGATGCACTCCTCATATACTTCTGTTGTATTAGGAGTCAGAGGAGCCAGGCAGAGGAAGTGACCTTTGAGCATGATGAGCACACGTAATGCAAAGGAGGCGATGTACATGCTGAGGACCATCACGTCCAAGCAGTTCCACCAGTCCCAGAAGTAACTTCGCAGCCCTTCAAGAAACACCTCCTTGCACTCGTACCAGAAGAATCCTACATGGCACAACGTCATGGTATATGAGCAAAATGGTTGCTGTGTGAAATTGTGAATATGGTTTATAGACACAAATAGTAGGAAGGCATTACAGTAACGAGAGATGGCCTACCAACAACCCACACCATGTGGAATGAGCTGTGCAGGAGGGTCTGGTCACGCGAAGCGAATTTGTCTCGATATATTTCCATGGTTATTGACTCCCCGAGCAATGTGATGAGAAACCACAAGTAAGACGCAGCGTGAAGGAGGAACTTGATTACAGGGATCTTAAGTATCTTTCCCAGCTGGTGAACAAAGACATCAAGGTTGAGAAACACAGTCAATTGTAATGTCTATACAATGTGCATTACCCCCTGTATCACAGCTCACTAGGAAATAAGAGAAAAAGAGCTACTGTTCCATCTAAACAAACCATCCATCCCAAAATGGTACTGTTTCTTGACCTTTGACTTGGGTGCTATCCAGTAGATGAGGCAGAGAAGAGGCATGGTGAAAAAGATTCCCAGAGAGACCAGCAGCTTCCAGGCAGTTCTACTGCCCCTCCAGCCTGACAGGTTCCCACACCAGATAGAGGATAACACCTGCTGGCAGATCGGATGGGCCACAAACTGCAAACAAAAACATGCATAAGTCATACACAACCACGAAGAGTAATGAATTAACCCATTTAGACCTGAGAACTGATTCTACGAATGTCTTCTAAATCAAGACAGTTTTTTGTAAAAATCTAGGTTTCTGTATCAGTGGTTCTCGAACTATTTCATCTCAAGGAACCCAGAAATGATATGTAATTGACCGCCGACCCCCATCTGAAAATGTCTTTGATGTGTGTGTGTGAGATGGTGTTCACACTCCCAGGTGACTTTAAGTTTTTAAGGTTTTTTAAGGTTCTTAATACCTGCTTGTGGTTGTATTTCACAGCACGTCGGAGACGTGACAGGGTGGGTATACCCTTTTCAAAAGCCTGACTTTCCACACCGTCGTCGCTTGTGACCCCATAGCTGTTCAGAATGGTTGTCACCTCACTCTGGTTGCGACACATTCCCAGCAATTCCACAGCAAACTCCTCGCAGACCAGCTCCAGTTCCAGATAATCAGGCTTAGGAAAGAGGTACCAGAACATAATCATCAAATACCCATGTATTTCTAAATGCCCAAAATTCTATCCACGCAAGGAAACTTTAAAACAATGTCAGACCTTGAACTCTGGTTCCTTCTTGGCGAGCTTGCGCAGCTCCCTGCTGAGGGTAAAAGCATGGAGCATGGCGTCTTCAGACGTGATGCACATATGGGCACGGCTGGCGATGCCACGGTAGGTGTTGATGCGGGATAAAGAGAACTTGAGCAGGTCGTACTGCCGGCCATTTCGACATTCCAGACAGTTACAGGAGATCTTGTGCGGCAGCGGGATGGAGTGGCCTTTCTTGGTGAGCATGGTGACTATCTCATACAGGTCCTTCTGGCAGGCTAAGGTCAGAGGGGTCACCCCGGGGGCGAACTGGGAATTGTCGATAGAGCTGTCAAAGATGGCCAGAGCGAAGGAACGCACGTCCACCTTGTTGCCCTTCTCCAGGTCCAGGCGGTCCAGCAGACGCTTCACCACCCTGGGCTGATTGGTGTCCACGGCAACCAGCAGCGCCTCGTGGATCTGACGGAAGTCGAACTTGACTCCCTGCAGGAGCGTAACCATGGCATCCTCGTTGCCCAGGCGGATGCTCAGGTTGAGTGCCTCCCTCCATTGTCGGTCCTCAGAGTCATCCAGTTGGCGGATGATGCCATCGCCGGTCTGCAGCAGTCTACAAATGTTATCCACTTTCCCTTCCTGGATGGCGACGATGAGTTCCGGAGGGAACAACATCTTCTTGTTCACAATCTCGCGCCATTCTTCTGGCTGGAAATAACAAGGAAAGCACAAAGCAGCACATTGAATTAACAAATCGAATGTTTGATATCAAGAGAAAGAACGGCAACTTCCAATGTTATCAAGTCAGTGTTGTTAACTAATATGTAGGCTACAAACTTCTCTATTTTAATCGTAAACAAATCTGAAACATTGTGCATAGTGCATTCTAATATTTCTTTGATACATATAAAGAAAACGAAATTAATAATGTCAATAACGTTTAATTATATCAGCTATTTTCAGCATGCAACCAAGTGTAAAATCAGCCGTCAAAATATTTTTGTAGACAAAATGGACTGTAGATTTAGTCGACTAAAATCATATAGTTGACTAAAACTACAACTTTTTAGATGAATAAATATAACTACATCGAATGACATTTTATTCAAGACTGAATAGAATTAACTAAATCAAATCATTTAAAACTACTTATTCATTCGTTTAAAGAACCGCTGGAATATGCATCTCATAAATACAGTAAATCAATTAATGCTATTGTATAAAAATAATTATTATGCTTACCGAGAGGTTTTCCATCGACAATTAACAGTACGGATCCGTGTGGGGTTTTCCTAAACTTAAAACAGCATCACTCAGCTGAGTAGATGAAACTATAAGTGGGTTATCACCAACTAAACACTAAGGAGCACTGTGTTCATGTGCTAGTCGCTGACTGTTCAGACCATGGCATCATACCCACAAAGCAAATAACACATCTTCACTCCCAGGGGCCAGGGCCAATTAAAATGTAACCGTGTGTTTCACGCTTGGCCTGGCCCCTAAACTCAAACAGGATTCAACTCTGCACTTCCCAAAGGAAACACTTGACGATACAATTAAGGTAGCTGTTACCATCTCAGCAGCAGCTGCCGTTATTCCCCAGAGGCATTAGGAAATAAGTTCAGAATGCAATGAATGGTGAAATAAACATGGAGCGGGGACTATTTAAAATCTTTTAGGTTTGTTCGAGCCTGCGCAGGTGACGCACATTCCCGATAGTCTCTGTAGGAGGACCATGCCTAGACCTAGATTAGGATTTACAGCATTCACAATCATCAAAGAACTACAACAACATTAGGATACAGTAGCAGTAAGACATCAATGATGGCTCATATGGAACACACAAAGCATTGGGTTTCACATTTATTTACAAATATAAAGTTGGGCAACAACACAGGTAAAATATGACTGTAGTTATAGAGTGAATGCTGAATCATTCACAAAATCCAACACGAGATTCATGATGTTCAACTCAACTAATTAATGCCAAATATGGTCTGCATGTAGGGAGAATAGCAAGAGAAAAGAAATGAGTCTGTTGTTGTGGATTAGCAAATAAAGAATAAAGTCATGCATGTACCATCCTCCCTCTGCAATCAAGTACCAGATAACTATGACAGATTTAAATTAATTTTCTATGAATTATTTATTACATTCTTCAAACTGCTACTTCAATAAAACTCTGAAATATTAAGCACATTTAAACGAATATTTCACTTTGGTAAAACATCTTACTACCTACGATTTCTTCTTTCTTTATATCACGATCACTTTTCAAATGGACAAAATAAGAAAACGGGTGGGAAAATCTTTCAACAGCCAACCCACACTTTAGACAAAAGCCCTTAAAACTTAGCAAACTTAGCCCTTAAAACTTAGCCAACTTAGCCCTTAAAACTTAGCAACTTCTGGTTACTGGGAAACTTCTTGTGTCCGTTATAAATACTAAAACAATAAAAAAAATCATACCAAAGTGAATAACTAATAGCAATGTAACTGAATGTGTTAACTAAATGAGAATGCATTCAAGAACTTACAAGAGGACTTTTAACGTTGTCAACGTTTAGGTTCTCTGGATGTTCTCCCATAATTTTGGCGAGGTGGCTTTTCCCAATGTTATATTCCTCCACCTGCTTCTGGACAAACTCCGCTGTGGACTTATCTGGCCCTTCGGCATCATAGCCATTAGCCACTTACGGTATTTTGAACATTAGCAGTGACAGTGGTGGAGGTTGACTGTTGATTTCAACAACTGACATAGGCAATTTAAAATGAGATCATTCTTCCAAAGTGAAATATTACACTAAAGATAAGTTGATATAATCATTATTTCACACATGACTGAAACATTTGAGTTTAGTTATCATGCCAGTCAAAAACCAGTAAGTCAGCAGTTCCAACAGCACAAGAGGGATGACTGTGATAAAAGGACAAACAGAGAAAGAGAACATTCCTGAAAATAAAAGCATGATGTGAAAATAATTTCTCACATAATATTCACAAATTAAAGTTCCTCTCTAAAACATGGTCACTGCAAATCCAATGAATGAATGGTAAAAAACAAAAACTCAATTAAAACTGTTATGAGTATGTACTGTATGACTATGCATAAACAAAACGGTTCTCTATATACACATATAGCTCTGCAAAAGAAAATGGCTCACAGAAACACATTAAGATTTAACTAAAATCTACACCAAATGTTCTTTTTTTTGTTTGTTTTTCCTTCCTTTTCTTTCCTACTTCACTTCATGGGAAGACAGAGAGACAGTAAACAGTAAGTTCAGCGAGGACAGGGTCACTCACTCCTTCCTTGATTCAGCATCCTCTTTCATTTTCTGCTCCTGCATGCGACTTCGAGTGGAACCTAATTGAAAATATATCACATCATCAGACCTGACGACGATTCTACAATGTCTTCTAAATCCTGTCAGTTTTCTTGAAAAACCCATGTTTTTCATTCGCAGATCTACAAGCTCGTAGCACCCCATGGAGTGGCACGCTATGAGCTTGTAGATCTGCTGTTTTTCAATAGCCAAAGCACAATATAATGGTTGAAACACCAACAGGGGCCCAGAATGGATTAAATTAGACATACATAGAAGTACAGATCCAAAGGACAGACCATAGTGGTGCTAGTAATGACAGTGTTTATGTTTAAGCGTTGAATTGATGGGTTTTGAAAGCGTGACACACAGCAGCAGAATCAGTACACTAATGTAGAACCACCATGCCATTTGACTTCACATAGGAGTTAGGTCTGATGTTTCATGTATGTTGACAAATTAACCCATTTAAACCTGAGAGGCCGATTTAAAAAAAAGTATTCTAAATCCTAACCGTTTTCTCATAAACCTATGTTTCTATGTCAGTGGTTCTCAAACTAGGCCATTAATTGGTTTCAGGCTTTTTTCACAGCTACTATTACTACATTCAATGGTACTAGGTTGACACAAAAACTAATTATTGCGTTTTATTTTGATTCCTATAGTTCTGTGTGCCCTAACGACCAATCTATGTGGTTTTCCAAATATAATAAATGATTAATAACAAAAACATATATATGGTTAGATATGGTTGAAATAGGCATTAGTCATCTAATTTACTTTGACCTTGTATAGCACTCCATTCTACAGTATTTGGTTGTTGTAAATGTGCTCTAAATAAAGTTTGAGTTGAGGAACTGCAGCTCACAAAACACTGCACTGGGTACAGCAGTTCCCAGCAGAGGGCGCTAGTTTACCACCCTCAAACTAGGTAGGTCTAACTCTAAATTGTCTCTAAAACGGTTCACACTTACTAATCTCTGCAAGCTTCTGTATCATTGTAGAATCTCCACCAGTTTTGCTGTAAAAAAAAGAAACGAAGATGTCAGCAATACAGTATATAATAATATATAAACATTATTGTAATTACCGGTACTTTACTAACAAGAACCTCTTGAGAATGAGAATTTCTGCATGTACAATAATGTGGGCACAGAGTTTAAAAACAGACTTAAAAACAATTTGCCGTTTTATTTTCCATGGAAATGCCCTAACGCACTTCTTTTTTTTGTGGCTTTTTTTAAAGCCAATACTTGTTTATATTGTTAAATAAATATTTCATGTCTACGGTAACTTGAAACATTCCCCATTGACAAATATAACTTCCATATTTCTCATAGATGTGTTAGTTGCTCCTTATTTGCTTTGATTTTCTATTAGCTCCCAATGTTCTGGATCTGTCCCTGACTATTTTAAGGATGTATTAACATGTCTTAAGCTAAGCAAAAAGAAGGAAAAAAAGAGGTTGACAAAAAAAAAGAAAGAAAGAAAAACACCTGGAGGCGGAATCTCCAGGCATACATCAAGAGACGAGGATACACCTGGTATGAAGAACTCTGGAAGTCTCTAGTAAGTAACTATGTAAGCAAAGGAAACACTTTGTCTCCAAATTGTACCGAATGCTGTTGCTAAAAAAAGAAATAAATACATAAAATAAAACCAGCACAAGTCAGAGAACATAACACTATTTTAACTTTTCTAGACTGATTTTACTACTGAACCAGCTGGTTGTTCCTGAATTGAGTTGACTTTGCTGTCAGTTCACCACCGCTCTTGAATGAGAAGCCAGAGGAGCTCATGATTGTTAAATAACAGTGTCTGTAAAACATTTTAAAACATGTGATTCATTGTTTGATGACTTAATGCAGGGGTTTTCAACTGATTGTGAACGAGGAACCCTGACTTAGAATCAACCTGGGGACCACTGTTGTGTTGGGTGGGGATATGGGCTAAGATTTGTGCTTTTGTATCACTTCCTATGCAATGCATCCCACTGTTTGTCAACCATTGGTCCAATGACTACTAATAATTTCCTAATAAAATGACTCAACCCAGATAATCTGTTGCACTTCCCCTTCTTGAGATTCTAACTCCCTTTTTCTGTTGAGTTTCTTGACCTGGAGGTCATGTAGAATTGCAGATTACCATCCATGTAGATTACTACATATACTACATATTCATCTCTGCACTTTGTTTTATACATGCCATTTTATTACTTTCTATTTTTTTTCATGATGAGCACTTTTTATAAATAACGTGTACAATTATTAGAATAATTATTTTATAGTAGCCAAGGTCAGGTCATGTGTAGGTGTCAGGTGTAAGGTTCCAAACAAGGATGACCTATTTATCACTCTTTATCACTGTACCGCTCTGTACACATAACAATACTCGGTGGAAAAGAACTGGGGAATGTTGATCCATAAACAACAATGAAGACCACATCACAAAGCACCAGTGAACATGCAGGCAGGCAGGCCATGAGACCATTTTGTAACCAACCTGCCGTCAGCTTCGTCCTGGCCTTCCATGTCGAATCGTAGCCTTTTCAGGGGCTTGGGGGAGGCGCCAAGGTCCAAGATCCTCTTGAAGGAGCGTTCACCGCTGCTCACCATCTGGTTTATCTTCTGGAACCTATTGGACAGCTGCAAGTGGAAAAACAAACAGCGAGTAAAACAACAATGGAAAGACAAGATTGTCTTGGCAGAGCAGGTCAATAAAATAACTGTAGGATGCAGTTGTATAGTACCGGTATGTTGCAGAATACACATAATATGCACGTACCCCAAAAGATTCACCAATCGATACCAGCATTCTGAAAAGACAAAAACAAACCCTGGTTAATACAATGAGCTGGAATTAACTTCAGTTTAGAGGATATAATTTTGACTGTGATTATACTAGCAGTATTTATATCAATGGTTATATGAAAGTGATGTGCAAGATTGCTTGGGTGGTAGTAGAAGAAAGAAAGTGATGTACTCACTTGGAGCGAGGCGTCATGATCCCTGGGGACATGCGTGGGCTTTTCATGGGGGAGATGTACACGTTATTGCTTCCGGGCACTCGCAGAGGGGAACTGGGGAACTTATTATAGGGACTCCTTGGTATTTGTGGGATTGGAGAGAGGGTAGGGGGCTAGAAAAAACAAAACAAGAATATAATGTTCATTAATTTGATTCCGACTTTGTCTTCATGATTATTAGTAGTACTACAACTCTTTTTTTTTTTTTTTTTTTTATCAAATTTTTATCCCACGATTTTTCAACCCATTTTTTCACCCAGTGTCAATTATCTAATGTAATCCTGGGCGCTACACTTCCTCTGCCAACCTGGGGGGTCAGCGGACTGACCTCATGCCTCCTTCTATGCATGAGGAGTCCAAGCTGCTTCTTTTCACCTGATGGGGGGAAATTCCCTGGCCGGACGTAGCGCGTGGAAGGAACACGTTATTCCGACCAGTTCCTTTCCCCTCCATCAGGCGCCCCGGCTGGCCAGGGAGAGGCAGTTTAGAGACCAGGATTACTGCATGTTTTTTGTGAGGGTACCTACCCTAGGGGACACGGGGAGAACATGCAAACTCCACACAGATTAGTACTACAACTCTGAACATGATCACTGGGT
>OOFJ01114352.1:0-10993 GCA_900323375.1 Benthosema glaciale
TAACCCCCCCCCCCCCCACGCGCACACGCACACGCACACGCACACACACACACACACACACACACACACACACACACACACACACACACACACACTTTAACTAGGGTAACATTAATCTATATTGTGTATCTAGGTGGCTTAAAACATCAATGAACATGAACATCAACGGTTTGTGTCAGGTGAAACCTGACATACATACTGTTGGCTTTAGCGACCAAGTCATGATTGTTAGTGTTTTAGTATTGAAGTGCAATGATCGTGCATACTCTTATCAACTCTAGTTTTAGTTGGACATCACATAACTATGCGATATACTGAATATAAATTATGCAAATTGTTTTGTGTACAATTGTGTGTTCAAGCACTAGTAGAAGTTCCAGCTTCTATATTTACAATCCTCATCCCTCAGTGGAGTCCGTGGAGATGGTAAATTATTCAGTACTTGGGCCACTGGCTCCTATGGGGTCCGGAGACCAGCTATTACGTGTGGAAATGGAACCAAATGGGGCCTTTTGTCCATTTGTACACTCTGAGTCTGAGTCAGAGTTCCATTTGTACACTCTCAGAGTCTGAGTCAGAGTTAAATTAAGACCAGGGGTTTTACAGTGTAGATTGTGGTATCAGACAGTCCTAGTCTAGATAGAAAATATCAGGGTCCCTGACATTTAAAAGGCTGAGACTCACTGACCAGCCAATTACACAGTTATACCCAACATGACAAGTGGAAATCAAGAATGTAAAGATTTCTACTAGCTAATGTAACCATATTCGACAACTGTTGTATACTCTACACCAGATTCATCCATTTGACTTAAGGCTGGAAGTACTAGGTAGGGTGTAGCAGTTGAGAGGCTAAAGTTAATGCTACCCTTTCAGACAGACTTACAGCGTTAACTTTTAACTAAGCTGCAAGAGGCCTGCATAGTAACACGGGCTGGCGCTACGTGTATCACACTTGACATTATAGCTAGTTTAAGTTGGTTGAAATAACTACTTTAATACGCACACCAACGGGTTATTATGCTAGCAAGTTAGGTTAGCTTTGTGCTAGTTTGGCTGCTAGCTGGCAGCTAGCTAAACAAAGACATCAGCGTCGCGATAGTGGTTTAATGGAAATCGAAGTGAGCTCAGCTCGACACCGCACATTTCAAACACACACAATGGTCAGAACGTTCAACGTAAGTAAGATCCAAGTAGTGGAATGACAAGCAATTTCTTTTTTCCAATACTCACCATTGCTTTCGGTTGGTTGCACACTGCGCCGTTGAATGTCGACTGTCGAGCGAGCAACTGTTGAGGAAAGACGCGATTTCCGGTCAGTGATTTCAAAATAAAGAACGATTTGACCAGTGTTCCTTCCTTGGGGATTTGCTTGCAAGACTGCATTAGTTGCGACATTGAGGGGCAGAAAACGAAGCGGTCGAGCGCTGTTCATGCAGCCTGGAGAGGGACAAACTGGAGATGGAATTGGAAATACATTGTTTTCAACGAGGGCGGGGCGAGGCAAATAAGAGCTATCTTAGGTAATGTTTATATTGTACTATTACAAAAAAACTATATAAAATAAAGGTATTTAAAATAATTTAGGCATGCTGAAATATAAAGAATAGCCATAACAATCCCTCCCAAAATGTGAAATTAACTGGTTGTATTGTTGTATTTTTTTTCACATTTTGGTTTTCAACAATAATTGAAACAATTGTTGAAACGGTAAAGTGTAATGCTTTATGGTGTCGTCCACTCAGTTAAGTTTTGTATTGAGTTGTGCTTGAAAAGTACTGTAATTAGGCAAACTGTTAATAAATACTTAAATCAATCAAAAACTCGGTTCATATTAGCAATGGTTCACAACATGACAAAGCCCTATATAACTATTTGGAACCCTTTTTGTAATCTGGGGATGGAAGTTGCTTGAGCCTCAATATTGTGTGCAAAAACAAATAAGATAAAAGCAACGTTAACCTTTTATTTTGTATGCAATCGAGTTAATCTGTAGTTTTGTGGTTATTTTGTTTACAATTTGACGCAGCTACAACCTGGCTACAACCGGCTACAACGCTGGCTGGCTGCTATTTCTTGCAAGGTATCCCATGCTGCACCGCGACCATCACAACAGCTGTCAAGAGGTTCAAGAATGAACTGCTATTATTCCAGGAGAGGGCAGTGAGTGAGTGTTATAGCCCAATACATCACCTCATTCATGTTATGGATACATTTATGCGTGTTCGAGGGGTACATTTATGCAATATACTTAAAAATAATAATAGCCTAATATATATAGTAGCCTAGTTTCATGCAAAAAATACACAATAAAACACACACGCACTCAGAGAATATAGTAAATATATACAATTTCACGCCTTCTTTCCACATTGTCCATGTATGGAATTTTTAGGGCCATCTCGATAATGTCTCATGCTGACAGATAGCGTTGCCACCACTCATCATGAACTCTACTTGGTGGTGGTCGGGCCTCAATGCTGATGAATGCAGTTCTTTGTGATTTCCTACAATGCAAAGTTATGTTCATGGGGGTTTATTCACAAAATATACAGTAGTTCAGAATAATGAGATGCATCTGTTACTGTTTAAATGGCTAAAAGCAGACGAGACTAAGCTTTCTTGAGTTAAAGACACTAGAAAAAGTGCCCACTGGGTGTTTGGCCCTGTCCTACCTGAAGCCAAATCCCATCTCCATCTGGGGTATAGACACATGTACCTACTAGGTCCTGGGTGGGTCGGTGTACATTATGAACAAACTGCATGGAGTCTTCGGGAAGGGACAGAAAAGTTTTTCAGGTCTGATCAGGTCCTTGAATGTGTACAACAGGCTGCTGCACATTCTACCAGTCTGTAGTAGCCATGGTCTTCTTTGCCTTTTGCATGTCGTTTCACTGGATGAAGTGTCCTTCCTTTGATGAGGTGGCAAGAATGAGCTCATTCAGCCACACTTATCCCTCCTCAGAAATAATAATATATTGGTTTAGATTTATGTTCAGTTAAATTATATGCCCAGCCCAGACAGAATCTAAGCATAACTATTTATTTATTTAGTTCGCTTGATTTTTGCTAGCATCCGCTGTTTCAACCTTTTTTGCTATTGCTGCTATACCTGAATTTTCCTCCAAGAATCGGTTTAGTTATCTAGACATGTTTGTCTACTATTACTTGTGTTTTACGTGCATCTTTCATTGAATGTTTTCCAAATCAATTAACCTAGATGTATTATATTCATTATACTGTAATTAGCAAGTTCTAAGAGGCCAAATTTAGTTTACTATAACATGATTAGGTAGATTCCTAACCTTCCTAACGAGACAGAGCTATAACGCAGAATTTCATCTCAATACTAATATACCTCCTAATGCAATGACAATATGAATTTAATTTAATTACAAGCATAAAACAGATTTCACAAAACGGCAATCTATCTTTGGAATAATAGAATTTGATAAAATTTATAAAAAAGTTAAAAAAGTGCCGCCCATACTAACTTCAGAATGAAACAACTTTTAACTACTTTTTTTTATTCAAATGTACAGTAGAAGGCTGCAATGCCCAGCCCTATTTGGAAAATATAGAGAGAAGTGAATCATTAACACTCAATATCCTCGAAATATATAAAACATTTTGGCCAGTGTCCTTGGTTGTGTACTGTAGTGTAGAAGATAACGTGGCAGTCCACAAAGACGACGATGGCATTTCATACGTCCACATTTGTCCAGCCAAATTGATCTCTATTTTGTTCATGACAACACTAGAAACAAACAAACAAAAAGATAGTACCAACTAAAAACAATATCGATACATTGTTTTTCCATTCATTGTTGATTTGTTATTTTTATTAAAATACTACTGAGCTCACCCAATCCATCTGAAATATCTAATGAACAACAAAAGCACTGTCCTGTATCTTGGAGTAGTCATACTGTGAAGCAGAGTAGAAAGAACATATTTTTAAAATGTCACCCCCACCGCCACCACGAGTCTGATTTCCAAAGACTGAGGCCATGTTAGAATGATGACTTACGTCGTTCAGTCCCCTGGGGGCGTGAACAGGCTGGCGTCCTTTACAGCAAAGCACTGAGAAAGGCCTCTCCTTTGTCTCAGAGTGTTCCCTGAAGCAGAGGCTGAAGACCTTGGCAGGGAGGTGGACGTCCCAGTCAGCTCCATGCTGCGCTATTAGATCAGCTACCATACTGTTGGTACATAATGATTCAGATGTAGGAATGTCTTTTCATCCAACCTGTATTGTATTAATAACTCATAAAGTGCTGAGACCTGTCAGTCAAGTGCTGTGTGACCACGTCCACAGTCCCAGTCTGCTGATGATGGACCACAAGAGAGACACTGATGTTCAGCATTTCCTTCAAGTCTCTGTTGATCTAAAGTAAATACATTCACAGTGCATTCTTATGACATATAGGCCACTCTCATGTAAATATTATACAATAGCATGCGTCATTACAAATAATGTATTATAAAAGATGCATAGAAAGTTGACATGGCCATTGGCCATGGAAGCTCACTTCTTCAACTATGTCCTGAGGTAGCCGAGAGAGAATCCTAAAAGGGAATCCAAAGTGAGAAATGATGACCTTGACGTGCCCTGCAATTTCTGAGGAGACGCATGACTGCATCGGCAGGGCTTCCAACCACTTGGAGTAGTAGTCTGTCACAGTCAAGACATATTTGTGGTCATTCAGTGTTGCAGGCAACGGTCCTCTGACATCCACACCAAGCCACTGCCATGGCTTTTTCACCTATAGGGGAGGTAATTATTATGTGCAGTAGTCAATAGACAGTTGAGTGTCCTGTTCATTTAACTCTGAGACAAAGTCTGAGTACAAATGGAACCAAATGATTATGGTTCATCCGAGTTATCGTCCAAGTTACAAATTGATAAATTAACAGTACCATTTTGTTTTTATTACTGTGTCTGTGATGCTGTACTGAGGGGTCTTGGAGAGCAAAATCATGTTGAATAAGTGCCTACCTCTATTATGTTTCCAGATTGTTCACGCTCTGTCTGCATGAGAAAATGGCCAACAGCATTTGATGAAGCAGCAGGAAATATGAGCATTATATTATATAAAGTAAGCTCCATATGTTAAAACAATAAAACATACATAAAACACACTGTATATATTGAACAGTCCACAAAGGTAGGTGTTATTGAGAAAGACCCAAAGCAAAAGGGTATTGAATCACCCTGAAGGGATCTATTTCTCAATAATGACCACCTTGCTATACACTAAGCCGGTTACTACACGGCTACTTAATAAAGATATTCATATTTTTATCTAACATATTTATTGATTTAATTGCTTCAGGTAAAAAAGTCCATTACATTCTACAGTTGCTTTACACAGGTTTTACGAATGAGCTTATTGTGAGGTCTGTAATTGAGCAGTAGTCTGCTATAAAGAAATAATAGAGTGCATAATGGTGTGACTAACCAATCAGAATAGACTCGAGCATTCAACCAAGCAGCACAAACGTATACTTACTTTGTTGAAATTATCTGGAGCCCACTGAATATCCTGTTTATAGATGTACAAAATGAAAACGCCCAGTTACTGTGTGTATGGAATATATGAAATGTATGTAATATCACAGCCATTCTAGGGGCGCTGTTGATAATTATTTCAAGTTTTATTTACTAGTTTTCACTTGTGTGTGTATGTGTGTACTTGATACATATTTTCTGAATACAGTAAATATACAGCAAAATGTATTGTATCAACTCATACAGTATGCAGCCATTACCTGTGGTTTACAATAATCACCATGAAAGAAATATGGGAAGGATTCAATCTGCACCAGTGCTTCATCTGTTATGATGGACCATTTGACAAACTTTTTAGGGTAACTGATCCTTAAAAGCATAAGAAAAGAACATAGCAACTATGAAAAATGTGTTGATTAGAGATTAAATCAACAACAAAATCATTGCTAAATAAAGCACAAAAATGTCAAAGGCAAAAAGATTACATTCAAATGACAATAAGGAAATCAGTATCAGATGAGAATTGTAGAACTACTGCACCAGGCAGCAACCTGTTGATTTGCTTGAGAGAAGAGACAAATTTCCCTGGCTGCTCACCGTGGAGTGTGTTTGGTCGCCTGGCATGGCACTTCGTTCTGTATAGCTGCCTTTCCATTTGATGTAGTAGAAGAATCAGGTCCCTTTGTTGAGGATACAGATACATATTATATATAGACATAACATTTCCAAGTACCAACTAACATCATTGCTCCATGACACAGTAAAAGTCACATCAGAAGTAGACTGTGTTAGTAGCTCAATCATGAATGAGCATTATATGACAAGTACAGCACAGATTGATTTATACTGTATTCAAGTCATTGGAGCTAATTATTGTTTGAATTCAGATAGAAAACTGTTGACTTCAACACTTCAATAACAGCAACATCTCCTTACCTTATTAGTGCTACTTTTTGCGTTGATGGCATCCTAAATCGAAGAGAATTACAGTGAGGGGCTTGTAATGACAGGAATACAGCACAAGAACTCATTTGAAGCTTCCTTATTTGAGAATAGGATAAATTAAGCCTAGAGGCACGTGGCAACATTCAAAAAAAGAAAACATGTAATTGAAACCTACTTTATATTTTCAATTAAAACAGTCTTGGCCTAATTAACTTCTTCCATTAACTCTCAATAGTTGATTTTTATGGACTATGTTCATGCGCTCATGTTCTGATGGTCGTAGCCTACCTTCCTTTTCTTCGTTTCCTCTGGGAACGAGAATTTGGTGGGCACCGTATATTTGCGAAGTTTTACCCATCTGCCAGTTCTATCAATGTCCTGATCCTCAAAGTGATCAATGCACAGCGCATGTAAATGAGAGGGCTGCCAGTCTTCCCGCTTCATAGCGCTGAGCCATTTTTTGAGTCTTTGAGGACTGTGCAGTGGAAACCTAGACATAGCAAAACATTAAATGAATCTTAAACGTTAGGCAGCATTCAAACACGCTGCCAACGAACATGACAAGACATAAATTCACTATACTACCATACCACCTGAAATGTTTATTTTGTCTTTTTGTCGTCGAAAGCATTTCAAACCCAAAAACCAAAGGTTTTCCAGATAATCTCAGCTGATAGGTTACTTAGGTATTAGGGACATACAATACTTACTTAAAAAACGTCAAACCCGGCGTCCGTGTCTTATTTTTGCAGTTCAATGCGCTACATTTACGCGGTCTGCCCATTTGATAGGAATACTGTAGAACTCTTATGAAATAACCTAACACTACACTACATTACATTAGTCTAGGTTCCAGCCTCTGTAAGAGAACACTACACAGGAGAAGATAAAGCAAGACAACCCGGATGTTGTGATTTTGTCTTTTCTTCGTGTGATCATGACATTGCAATACTGCCCCCCTGCGACATAATCAAGGCAATGTTGAGTGAAAAAGTCCAACATTTTTATTCACATACAGAATACAAAAATAATTTCTGTGTTCACAATGGAAATATGTCTACAATTATATTATAAAAAGAAAATAACAAAATTAACAATTTCATCAATTCAACAGTGCTCGACTAAGGTTGAAATAAGATTATATGTAAGTAATAATTATGTTTAACTCAGGCTAAATTAAAACGCTAACAGCATCATTCAAATTGGTGACATTTGGTCATTGCCCCTTCAACATTTTTATTGTTATTAATTACAATTTGTAATGAAAAATATTATTGAAATTGTACAGGATAACAGTAAAATTGGTCCCGTAGAGTTGATTGACACTTCTCAGTTCACTTTCACTTTCCACTCCACACGCCACTCATCCCAGTCCAGTAGATTTCGGTTTATCTGCCACCCAGCAGCTTCTACACCTACAAGTTGACAGCAACAACAAAAATCTATAAAGTAAATGCCAATCTGTTAATTTGACAATAACCTCAATATTCCAGGGCATGCTTACCTTTGAGAAATGTATTGAACATTTGGTCGATAAGCTTGTGACTATCATACACCATTTCCCAATGACCTTTTAAAACAAAAACAGGATTTAGTGACATAACCTATGAAATGTATACTTGTATTAATAGTGTGAAACAACAAAAATAGGGGAGAAGGCTCACTTTGTTTCTTTTCCAGTAAAGGTTGCCCAGGTGATCCAGGGTTCAAAGCATTGCTGAGATAAATAGCTTGGCACATTGCCCTCATCTCATCATGTACAGATGTTTCTGGCCCCAAGCAAACACATACACAGTCTAGGTGTAGGAAAGTATTAAAAAGGGTCATCTAGAGATATTTACTGTGGCATTAGGACAACAGAAACATGTTTACTATTTAGGTCAAGAGGGTGAGGAAGATGCATACCATTTGTAACCCCCAAGAGATATGGCATGTTGTTGTTGTTCTTCAAAGCCAACTGGAGTTCCTCTGGGCTAAAACAACAAATTCAATGAACTGTGATCAATAGTTGTTTCTTCGCTCTCCTTATGTTGTACCGTTATTATTATGAATTATCTGCTTGTATATGTTTTTAAATTGCCTTATTCAAAATAAACATTTCAAATTCGATCAACTGTTCAATAGAAAATATACAAATATCACTTGACATTCATTACCTGTGTACAAGTTCCTCTAGCCTCACTCCAAGTTTGATTGGTACCGTTTTTCTGAACTCTTAAATGAAAATAAGTATACAAGTTCACTTTAAGGAAATTCTTAATTATAACCGTGACATATTGCCAATAAAATACCTAGAACGGAAAATAATATTGGGGAATTCAAGATTACCCAAAAATACTGGTTCTCTCTGATTAGCTTCAGGAGGACCGAAGATCTTTTCATCTTGTAGGTACTGCTGTAGCACAATTGAAAGTCGAGCTTCGTTGAAGGTGTCCATGACTACAGATCGGACTGCTTTGTAATTAGCAAACAGGTGAAGTATGGTGAAGAGGAAGAAGAGGACAAGAGTCAATCTGAGGAGCAGAAACAGACAAGGATGGGAAGCGGATTATACATGGATGAAGCATCCCTCACATTACCATGAAACTAAGTTTGGTGCATGAGGAAAATGGCGTGTTTTCAAAAAGCAGTGTTTTTCAATGTTTGCAATCTCTACAGTACATAATGCTTGTACTCACACTGGATTGTCAGTGACCAGGGGAATAAGGACCAGACTGATTAGCAGTCCAGCCAGATTCACCAAAGTCTCCTATGTGGAAAATAAAATATAAAAGCCAGAATAAGACACTATTCAGAAGTGGCAATTCAGGTTATTATCTTAATAATTGATATACACACACATGTAAAAAAAATCATTCTTATTTTATTTTTGTCAGTTTACAGTGTTATTACACTTATTGTATAAACAATAATATTTGTTATTAAACTTACTAAGGTATTGGCCAAGGCATTGGTGTACTATTATTACATTAGTAGGTACTTGTTATCGACCATTGTTCAGTAGTAATGTTCTATAACTATAACATTATAACAGATTTATCATAGCGTTTACCATGGGATATAATTTATGATGGTACTGAGGCAGTAGCACATTGTTACCACTGCCTTACCATCATAAATGTTCCATGGTAAATTCTTATGGAAATGACAGTATCAGTCACAGGCTGGATGATTTTTTTCATCTCTTTTACCTGGCTACCATCTTTGGCAGAGACGTCAGCCATGTTGTCTCTACGAGCTTGATGAACCGTCAAGGCAGCTCTGGTTGCCCCACCTGCAACTCCAACAATGGACTGTGAATGAGACATAATACAACAGTGTGTTCAGATTACGTATAATTCAACTAGAAAAAGTGCTCCTAAAAGCACAGGTCTCTGCCAAGTCAGGTTATTTAGGTTATTGTTTGCCAGCAATGTTCGGAAATCTGTATAAATTGAGGGATTCATGTTAATGAAGTGTTTGCACAATATTTTATTTGTGGGTGCAAAGTTTCACGGCAATCAGATTTGTTTTGAGGCATTTTGTTCAAAACAAGCCAGCCCTGCAAACTTTAGATGCTAACCGTGAAATGACACCTCTGACAGATCAGTGTTGATCACATGACTATAGATGAATCCATGGAGCGGTGCCCTGTAATCCAGGTGTAGCCAATCAATGCTGAGGTGAGCTGTGCTTAAAGGGCAAGACCACTTTTTGTGAGTTTTTTTTGTGTAGTGACCTTGCTGTGATGTAATTCCAAATGTGGACCAGAAATTAAAAATAAATGTTCCAGTGATTAGAAAGAATTAGTTCAAAATATGCTCCTCATTGACTTGCATTGCACACTAAAACGGCTCTCAAAGTCACTCTTTTTGTACGTAACGAAACACAAACAAAGTTCATTTAGGCACCTGATGGAGGGGAAAGGAACTGGTCGGAATAACGTGTTCCTTCCACACGCAACGTCCGGGCAGGGAATTTCCCCCCTGTCAGGTGAAAAGAAGCAGCTTGGACTCCTCATGCATAGAAGGAGGCATGAGGTCAGTCCGCTGCCCCCCCAGGTTGGCAGAGGAAGTGTAGCGCCCAGGATTACATTAGATAATTGACACTGTTGCAACGGTTGCAAAATCGTTAAAAAAAAAAAAAAATGATTATAATTGAATCCTCTGAGGATACACCAGCTCAGTGGCCTTGTGGTTAAGAATGTCCGCCTTGAGACTGGTATGTCCGGGTTTAAGAGTTAATACCAAAGAGTTATTAAGATGATACCCAATGATACCCTCCCTGCTTGGGACTCGGCATCAAGGGAGGGATTGGGGGTAAGTCCCACTGTCCCAGTCATACTAGTGTCCACTGTCCAGGGGGTGTACTTGTACATCAAGCTGCCTCACGCTACAGAAATAGAGGATACAGTAGACTCCTGATCTATGG
Source organism: Benthosema glaciale (assembly GCA_900323375.1). Lineage (NCBI taxonomy): Eukaryota > Metazoa > Chordata > Actinopteri > Myctophiformes > Myctophidae > Benthosema > Benthosema glaciale. The sequence goes on from OOFJ01114352.1 coordinate 10,865, forward strand.
GCCAAACTTGGAACTAGTACCTAGCCTCGTAAACCGCCCCTCCCCCTCACCAAATGTTGTCCAGCAGGGGAGTGGGTTTACCAGGCTAACTAGTACCAGTCACAACATATGAATGCAAAACATAACACT